>JAVIAB010000107.1:29857694-30145194 GCA_032433765.1 Megaustenia siamemsis
GTTGGCTACCGTGGATCGCCATTCTACTCTGTTTCTTGATTTGATGGTGCAGGCTGTCATAGATTGACTTGTCCATCTTTTGATGTTACTCGTCCATGTTAGTCTTGGTCTGCCTCTGCCTCTTTTACCTTGTATTTTCCCTTCCAATATTACTTTTAGTAGGCTGTTGTGTCTTTTAACATGCCCCAAAAATGTCATTTGTCTTGTCTTAATTGTATTTAGTGTTCTCTTTTTATTTTCAGTTGTTTTAAAAACTTCATCGTTTGTTTTCTTTTCTTCCCATCCAATTCTACCTATTCTTCTATAAAGCCACATTTCAAAGGCTTCAATTTTCTGTTCTGTTTACTTGTCTTAATGTCCATGTTTCTGCACTATACAGGAATATTGAGAAGATATAACATTTTGCCATTCTTAAGTAGTATATATCCAGTGATAGGACCGTGGAAACTGCGTTCAAACGCAGATAAATCCTTATATAAATAGTCTACACGCAGATCAACGCAGATTTTTTTTCCTTATATGAGAGTCTTCATTTTTCTTATATGAGAGTCTACCCGCGCCATTTTTGTTCGGTGACCTCTCGTTGACCTCTCAGTTGACCTCTCGTTGTGAAGGCGTCGAACGCAGATAAATCCTTATATAAATAGTCTACACGCAGATCGAGGCACAATTTTTGGTGCGGTTTTTCCTTATATGAGAGTCTTCATTTTTTCTTATATGAGAGTCTACCCGCCCATTTTTGTTCCGGTCGTGGTGCTCGTGGTGGTGGTGGTGACCTCCGGTGACCTCCCGTTGACCTCTCGTGGTGGTGGTGGTGAAGGGGTGGTGAAGGGGTGGTGGTGGTATCATAAATCTATTATATTATTATTCTTTGTAGTTTAAATGGTTCCGTAACTTTCATAAATCTATTCTTTCTTTATACTCTCAGGCAATAAAAAACAGTGACAAGTTTATTTATTTATTTATTGTTTTATTCGTATATATTGAACAATCGATAACACATGGTTTTGACAAAAATGTATTCTTTAACTAATGTACATTATACTCATATTTAATATATAGAAAACAAAGTAGTTTATTTACAATCATGTATAGTGTTAAATGGATAAAGGGGAGGTGGTCACATCAGAATGGAAGTTTATTGTTTCATTCGTATATATTGAACAATCAATAACACATGGTTTTGACAAAAAATGTATTCTTTAACTAATGTACATTATACTCATATTTAATATATAGAAAACAAAGTAGTTTATTTACAAACAGTAATACATGATAGTGTTAAATGGATAAAGGGGAGGTGGTCACATCAGAATGGAAGTTTATTGTTTCATTCGTATATATTGAACAATCGATAACACATGGTTTTGACAAAAATGTATTCTTTAACTAATGTACATTATACTCATATTTAATATATAGAAAACAAAGTAGTTTATTTACAAACAGTAATACATGATAGTGTTAAATGGATAAAGGGGAGGTGGTCACGTTGTCGGAATGGACCTGACGCTTGATGTAGAAATAGGAGAGTGAGTTCCGATGTTGTGTATATGTGTATACGACCCCTTGTATGTTTTAAACCCTATGTTTTTACCACCCCTGGCTTGTTTTTTGGTTAGAACCTCTGTGAATGTATCCTTATCTAAATTGTTGTGACGTTTATTAAGGCCCTTGGTGCTAACTTTAGCATAATCCCCAAAACAGTAATAGGTCTTGCTACACAAGGAAATCATCCCATCCCCCGAATACTCCAACTTGAACAGACCAGGAGTCCGTTTGTCGTATAACTGTCTGGCTTACAATCTGAACAGTCATACTTTACGCCCCTGTGTTGAATGAAATCGGCCCGATGGACTTCACAAGTCTCTGAAGGGAACCATTTGTCGTACTGTGAGAAAAACTCATCTACCTTATCGGTTTTAACGACCTCTTCTAACGATGACTCGCTGAGGGCCAAGTACAGGCTATCGGTATCCATCTCACAGAGTTGAAAGTTGGACCTAGCTACAAACTTATCGAGGAAGTCATAATAAAATTCCAACATCCGCAATTTCGCGTACTGGTAGACGAAAAAAACCAATCTGCGAAGGAAGATCCCACATGATACCTCTTTTGCCCATCGATACCTCGTACAGGTCCTCACCAATAGATGTCATGTTTTTAAATCGTGGGTTATTTACCAACTTGGTTGTATCAGCACCCTCTTTAACATAGGAGACGTCCACGTGTTTCGCCATATTCGTCAAGGTCTTCTTTCGTAGGCCGAGTTTCCTAAGAGCTTCATCGTGTCGCTTACTATAGATTGACTTGGATCTAAATCACCAGCCCGACGCGCCTCTGTGACCTTGTCCCCAAACTCCTTAAAGCAACTAATGGGTAGGTACTCTACCACCTGATAAATTTTTGTTACCTCTAGCCCATGCTCTAAATACCACTTTAACAGCGGTGTGGCCAACAGAATCTTTGTTCCACTATAACTACCCACGAGAGTACGTCTGGGGGTACGTAATAGTTTGTTTTTGGTGGCGTACTCCCGCATAAAGGGACCGATATCATCTAGACCTACGTCAACATTTTTAAAGATGGGGGTCATCTCACTAAAATACTCTTTTAACTTATCGGGAACGTAAATGTCGCACTCGACGAGCCCAAAAAACGACTCGTCTGAAACTGAATCTATAATGGCTTTATCAGTGATTGGTTTATATTTACCAAAAGATGGTTTGGAGCCACGTAGGTTCTCATCTATAAAGACCTGAATAGCTGGCGTTGTTTTCTTTAACCGTTGCCACTCACACTCCCACATAACGACTACGCGAACACGGTCGAGGCTCTTTAAATAAGCCGTTATTTCACAGGTTTTCGCATACAAATCAGCCAACTGTATATTATTCACCGGATTGACTTCTCGATCCCTGGTGATGTCACAGTTTGGATGACCGTGAAAGAGACAGCCATGGAACTGATACACGGTCCTACTGGATTTATCCCACCCATCCACTCTAATCTTGCGCTCACCCAAAGCGATCTCGCGAGCATTAAACTGGGTTCTCAAATGAACCTGGTTTTGGTGGGCAATCCAAGTCAGATACTCTCTGCACTGACGCGTGTAGTAGTTCATTTTAAGGGGTTTATACCCATCTTCAGCCTTGCGTATGACCGTATAATCGGTGGGCATCTTTTGCATAAGTGCCCATAGATAAAGGGCGTTGGCATCATAGCCTTTAATGGATTTGACCAGCTTTCCGCCCCTAATAAAGGTTTTATCTTTCTCGTGGTACCGATGAAAGATAATAGAGGGGCCTCCGACAATATTCTGTCTTATGGTATGATGCAAATCGGCTTCCTTTTTTGCAATCAGGGAAAAACCCACATCTCTGGAGAGAGTTTTAAATAGATACCTCAGAGTTATTCCGGGGACCGAAATCGCATTCTTAAACATATCGATGTCTAATTTCCTATAAAACCAAAACTGTTGTGCTAAGGCCTCTAAGAAGGGGACTACATCTTTGTTGTTATACCAAACTAAAAAGTCCCTAAGGGTCGTCATTTTATTGTCTTTCCAGACCTTTTTACACAGAGCATACTCCTCCTCGGAAATATTACAATTTTTTAGTTTTGAAAAGAATGCTTCGTATGGGGGTAACTCCCTCTCATTCAACTTATTTAAATCTGTTACGTACTCGTAACAGAAAACACCCTTTGTCTCCTCTACTTTATAGGCTGCCAGATATTTACTATAACTAAACCCAGGGGCTAAATAATTTACTATATCTAAGAATTTTAGATTCTGTGTTGCGAGACACATGACATTATTATTTCGTTTAACTATAAAATTTATTTCACCAAGTCGGTTTTCTTCTTCTTCTAACCGCTCCTCCTCAGCATCCTGTATCACACTTTCCTGCTCGTGCTCCTCATCCTCTCCCTCGTCTTCCTGATCGCTGTCTTCAATGTAGTTGTCACCCTTTCGAGATGTTTCAGGTACGGAGGCGGCAGCGAAGTAATGTATTAAATAGGGCTTTATTAAATTTATGTCGTACTTGCCCGAGTTGAAACCTATCACCGGGAGCTGCTTCAAGTAAGCTTTTAGACGACCTCTTGGGTCAGATTTCTTCCGATCACGCCTTTGCGCACATCCGGCCAGCTTTTCAAACAATTCTCTGAAATCCTCTTTTAAAATTTTATACGCCTCCTTCGAGATAGATTTTAGATACTTAATCATTTTATTGACCAGTTTCTGAGGATCACCCTCGCTTACAAAACAGACGGGATCTTCAAACCCAGGAACGTTAGACGCCACAGATACAGATAGAGGGACATGTTTTGCTAAAAAATGTGTACTAGCAGAGGTACCTTTGGTGGTGGGCAAGTTGGTATTTTCAAAATAACATTCCATATCAAAGGTGGCCCTAAACGGATACACGAAACCGCCGGGTACATCAATACCCTCTTCCTCTATTACATCCCCAATAGTCTCGCTTGGTGTATAAATTCCACCTCTAAAATAATCTTTAGGTTTACCACCATTACATATTTTTTCATGGACATTCATATTGGGAAACCGATTCCATAATTTCCCACACTGTGGACAAGAGAAAGCACTAGCTGCTTTATTAATATTACTAATGTACATGAAATGGTCCTTGTGAAACAAGACCCGCATAGTATCATCATGTGATCCCCTGCTTCGGAGTTTTGGACAGAGGGCCTCTTCATCATTGAATTCAAATACATCAATGTTTATATTGAAACATTCTTCCAAGTGTGGTAGTTGTTGTAACGTCACACCTGGAAAAGTGTCAACGAAAAGAATGTCCCAGTGCAAATGCCACTGACTCACGAGATGACGAGTGGTCAATTCTAGATTGTCGATATCACTTCCTTTAAATAATGCCAAACAGCGGAAAAAACATAGGTTGTCATTATAAGAAATAGAACTATAGTTCTTTTTCTGCAAGGTGTAAATGTACCTATTGTTAGTAATATAAGATGGTAATTCCTCTAGGCAACATCCAATGGGGAAGTCACGTATGTGGAATAAATAGAAACTGGTTGCTGGAATACTCTCCACCATCCACTTAGTATCGGGTCTGTTGATCATGGCAATGTCTACAGGGTTCTGTTCGTTTAGAGAATCAACGAAGCTGTTGAAATCTCCAAGATTATTGATTAATTGGGGAAATTCGAGAACAGCCGAGTTGTTAAGGGAAGAGTGGAAAAAACGTAGATCACCGGTGTCTCTGTGCCTAAGGATCAGGTGGTGACCATAGTTAATTTTGAATCGGGTTGTCTGACTGTCAAATATAGTGCTTAAAAGAGCAGACCAGTCTGTGATAAATGGACGTGCTGGTGAATGGAAAAATGTATATGTTGAAACTGTCTTGTTGATTGTATCGTGGGTGTTTATAGCTGCCCAATTTTGCTCATATACAACCCGTACATCATCAGGCAGTGTTGCTAATGGGTCATCGTAATTGAATTTTTTACTTGGAGGTGATTGGTCTGCATCTATCTTTCGTTTGTTTGTTGTAGAAGAGGTCGATGGTGAAGTGGGTGATGTTGTTGATGGTAAAGTGGCTGTTTTAGAAAGAACCATTGGTGAAGCTGGTGTTGTTGTTGTAGAATGTTTTAGTCTTCTATGGCTGGCTAACGAACTTCGACTCGTATACGTACGTTGACAAAGGTCACACGCGTGTCGTATAAGTCGATGTGCGGCCCGTATATGCTGAAGCATAGCGTGGCGCCATTTAAACCTCTTTGGACACAACGGACACTCATGGTCATCAGAAGATACCTCATTATGAGAAACCATCTGTAGAAAAATAAATAACCCTTTGTCAATGATACTTTACATATCTAGTTTAAAAACATGTTAATAACATCAACTTGCAAGACTTAAAATACTTAGTTTAATCATCCAATAAACGAAGGAATTAAACAATTCATATCTTAACTACTTTAAACACCTTGAATAACCTATTATCGATAACACTTAACATACTTTAAGAGAAAACAATCCAACTTATAACGTAAAATATAGTCTCAAGCCTCTACACTGAATATAACCTATTATCGATAACACTTAACATACCTTAATAGAAAACAATCCAACTTATAACGCAAAATATAGTCTCAATCATCTACACTGAATATAATCTATTATCGATAACACTTAACATACTTTAAGTGAAAACAATCCAACTTACTGTGTAAAATAGAATCTCAATCAGCTAGAATGAACAGTAACTTTCCTTGAAGCAACCAAACTTATGACACAAATTCTCACATGAGACTAGTTTAAATATATCCTGGTACAAGATTTTAACCAATCAGCGAGTGACTATGAAAACATCGACTGATATCTGGATTAACCAATCAGAGAAGAGTATTAGTATAGGAGGCGGGGCAAAGAAATGACTGACAGCTAGATTAACCAATCAGAGAAGAGGGTGAATACTGACCTCATTTCCCGGTTGACAGGCCGTCGACTCTGGTTCATCGGTGGGGTCGGCAAATAGGGGTGGTGGCGGTAAAATTTCATCATCCTCCGCGTTATATGAAGTGGCTGTGGGTTCAGTGGTGGGGTCAAGTAATGCGGGTGGTGAGTTAGTTGAACTGACAGGAGAGGGTGGTGCAGAGTCAGCTCCTTCCCAATTAATGTATTCCTTTATTCGTTGGGCTAAATGTTCCCCACACAAGAAGACTACATCCTCTTTCGTGAACTCATGATATAAAATATCATTTATTTGCGCGCTAAGGCGTTCCTCAAACTCTAGAAGACACGAGTGAGGTAACGTGTTGTCATCTTTCACCTGACACCCTTTACAATAGTCATATGGTTGATACTGTAGAATGCACAACACCTTGTCAAATAGGATGTAAGGTCTGATAGATGCCATTTTATGGGAATCTGTAATATAAGAAAACCACATCACAAATATTTGGAATGGGACAGAACATGTAATACATGATAAAAATACTTTAAATGTGATAATACTCAATCAAAGTGTCATTAGTGACGATGGACCCTCGGTGGAAACACCCCTTCACTGCTCTTATTGCTGGTCCCACCGGTTGTGGAAAAAGTGTATTTGTTCAAAAGTTTCTACAGAATCTACAAGAGCTAGTTGTCCCCGTACCCGAGGAAGTTATATGGTGTTACGGGGAATGGCAACCAATATACGAGACTATGGAGAAAGTGAGATTTATCGAGGGTCTACCAGATATCGATAACTTGGAAGGGGGTAAGAAGAGAAGACTCATCATCCTCGACGACTTGATGTCAGAAACAGATGAGAGGGTGACAAAATTATTCACCAAAGGTAGTCATCACAGAGATATGAGCGTGATCTACATTGTTCAAAATCTATTTGGAAAAAATAAGGAACATCGAACTATAAGCCTCAATACTCATTATATAGTCCTTTTCAAGAATCCAAGAGACGGAAGTCAAATTACAAATCTGGCTAAGCAAATGTACCCTGGTCAAGTGGCGTACCTCCAAGAGAGTTTTAAGGACGCGACAGCGTCTCCCCACTGTTATTTGCTGGTAGACCTTCGACAGGAAACACCGGATCATCTGAGGCTGAGAACAACGATATTTCCAGGGGAGAGACAAATCGTCTACGTTCCAAAGTAATATAATGGAAGCTTCACTTAGACGACACGGTGAAATGTTGAAATGTCTGCGCTCAGCCACGCCGAGTGGTTTAAGAGCCATATTGAAAACGGCCTCTCCAGAACTCATTCGCTTTTTATGTGAGTGTTGTCATAACATATTAAAAGGTAATGTTAGACTCACGCAGCATCAGAAGTGCGAGCTACGTCGACACAAGAACAAGCTGAGATTCCTCACTAAAAAGAAACCGAATCTTACGCAGAGGAAAGCAATTCTACAAACTGGTGGCTTCATAGGTGCTTTGATCAAACCTATATTAAGTGTTCTAGGTGGTGTATTAGGTCTGTAAACATGGCCAAGAAAATGATTTTGATGGATCCTCGGTTATTAGAGGGTTTGAAACAGACTTCCACGTATACACCACCCGAGGCGATCAATGATAACTTGAGAGATTTAGACGATGAAATGCAACGTATCTTAGACCGTAATGATTTAGCTCCTACTGATAAGGCCAGAGTGTACCAACGTACTTTGCAACAGTATTTAACTAGAATGGAGCAGTATAAACGACGTCCTTTGGGATCAGTCGATCTCATTCAACATAACTCGTCAACAGAAAGAATACCTTCTCCTCCAACTTCGCCACCACCAGTCGACGTGCAACCAGAACAAGCCAAGGTACCCGAAACCCCAAAGAACAGTGATGAAAACACTTCACGGCTAACCTCGTATAAATTGAGGTCCAAAAGAAAAAAGTCCAAAATCCCAACACCAAAATGGGAAAGGTGGACAAAGTATTGAGACGTTATTACTATGACCCTAATCAACCAGGGTCGTATAGTGGTGCAAGAGCCTTGCAACGTAACACCAAAGTAGGAATTAAAGAGATCAATCGTTGGTTGAGTCACCAGGATACCTATACCCTTCATAAACCGATTCGACATAAATTTGAACGGCGTCCGATTATAACGAGTGGACCCAAACAACAATACCAAGCAGACTTAATCGATTTAAGACATTTGAAAAAACACAATGATGGGTACTCCTATTTGGTTTCTTGTGTGGATGTTTTCAGTAAATTAGCGTGGGCCGTCCCAATACGAACAAAAACGGGGAAATCATTAGTGGAGGCTGTTGGTAAAATATTTATCGATGGGAAACCTGTGAGTTTTCAAACCGACAAGGGGTCAGAGTTTCTGAACAAAACATTTCAGAAATTTCTCGAAGACAACAATATTCATTTTTTCACCACCCAGAATGAAGATATTAAGGCTGCTGTTGTGGAACGTTTTAACAGGACTCTGAAACAAAGGATGTGGAGATTTTTTACGAAATCCAATCGACTTTGTTATGTACATGTGCTACCCGCCCTACTTCGAAGTTATAATCATTCGTACCACAGAAGTATAAAAATGGCACCGGTCGACGTTAGCAGAGACAATCAAGAACAAGTGTGGAACACGTTGTATAGCAAACACAACTTGAAATTTGAAAGACCCCTGTATAAGGCTGGTGATCGAGTTAGAATGGTCCTGGGCAGAGCTAATTTTAAAAAGGGTTATGCCCCAGCTTGGACGGAGGAACTCTTTACCATCAGTCGAGTAACTGAAACAAAACCCGTTACATATGTGCTGAAAAACGATAAGGGTGATGAAATAGAGGGGTCATTTTACACACAAGAAATTCAAAAGGTTGGAGACAAGAATGAGTACAGGGTCGAGAGGGTTATAACCCAACGTCGCACGTCATTGGGACGAAAAGAGAGTTTAGTCAAGTGGTTTGGTTATGGTTCCTCATTCAACAGTTGGATACCGACCAAGGACATTGTCCGATACAAAAACTAGAGATGGTGGAAGAAGGTGAATCGTTTGAAGATCCTGTTTTGCGAACCCTGAGCTCTGGCGGGGAGAGAACCTCGCTCTGGCCAGTATTTGGGAAATTATTCCCCCGTTTAGAGATTGTCTTTATGTGTCAAATGCTTGTTATATATGCCGTTGTCGCGGTCTCGCTGTTCAATCTGTCCACTGAAAAGCCAGACGCGAAGGACGGAAAACTGTGGATAGCCCTACTGAGCAGTTGTTTAGGTTACATGCTCCCGAATCCAAAGTTGGAGACGAAAAGGTGAATAGAGGAAAATGAGTTTTTATGTCACGTTACCCAGCAATGCTTCTATGGATATTTTTAAGGAAAATAACCCCGGTCACTTTTTCGTCAAGCTTCCTCAGACCATTGATATTACAACACAATATGAGATTGCGCTGGTCGAGATACAGTTTCCGCTAAATTATTTCAATGTAATAGAGGGTGATGTCTGGATTCGATACGAATCTCTCGCTAACGACGATATTTGCGACGCTAGATTTTATTTCAACGTGACATTGGAGCCTGGGTTATACACGAAACCCGATGCATTCATCGGCGCGTTGAATGCGTCGATCATAAAAGCGGAGGATGAGTCGAACGGGGATGTGAAAGGGAAAAAAATGAGATTCATTTACGCAAAAGAGGTGAATAAAGCCATCTTGAAACTTTACGAAAAAGGAGTCAGTGTTACCATAAGCGATACTTTGAAAAACATGTTAGCCTTCCCCACGACCTCTATATCAGACACGGCTCCCGATATCTTCAGCGTGGGTGTAATGGATTTGGAAAGTGTTGCAAAAAATGTCTACGTCTACTGCGATCTCGTTTCACCCAGACCCGTCGGGGATGTGATGGTACCTCTCCTCAGGAGCGTGCCTGTTCTCAATAGAAATCACACCTCGGTGTTTCAGATCTACGATAAGCCTCACTACCTGCCCCTGAGTAGATTTTCCTTCGATACCGTGGAAATCCTTTTAGCCAACGAACACGGAAAAACCATTCCATTCACCAGTGGGACGTCGGTGCTAACGGTACACTTTCGAGTGAAGAAACATCTCGAGCTGGTATAATGGTGAGACATACACCCTTTCACCGCAATGCCAGGTTATACGAAGACTTTTATTGCTGTCAGGCGGGTGATGGGATGCCTGTGTTTATAGGAGGTCGAAATCAACGAGGACGAGGAATCGGTAGTTTCTTTGGTGGAATCGGGAGGGCTATTTTACCTTGGCTAAAAACAGGGGGTAAAGCCTTACTCAGAGAAGGCGTGGGGACCGGTCTGCAGGTCGCGCAGGACGCCTTAGCTGGCAGAAATATCGGCGATGCTTTCAAATCACGAGCTAAGGAGGCCGGCATGCGGTTATTAGACGGGGCCGTAGACCACCTGACGGGTAACAACCAATCAGGGAGTGGTTTACGACGACGAATCAGAAAGCGAATCGGGAAGGCAGCCCCACCTGGCCAACCCGTTACGAAGAGAATAAAACCATCAGCTAGACTGTTCCCCCTTCATTCCACAAACAAGAGGCGAACTAAGCTGTCGGTACCAAAGGATATATTTGATTAACGATGTCTCTCATTCACCCCAAGTCATGTGAATGTCTTCATTCTGGTTTGGATTTATTTAGCGTTCCACCAACTCAGACTGCTGTAGACTCGGGCCAATTTACTGAAATTCGACCTCTTGCCTCGTTAGCTCATGGGGCTCCCATAGAGTTTTTCATTTCTGGAAACACTGAAGAGTATCTAGATCTTTTCAACACGTTTTTACATCTGCGGGCCAGGATCACCCTCCCCAATGGTGAAAGTTTACCCTTGGATGCCGAGGTAGGACCAGTCAACAATTATCTTCACAGTCTATTTTCTCAAGTCGATGTTTCTCTGAATGATACATTGATTACACCATCTGAGAATACCTATCCATTTAGAGCAGTGTTCGAGACTTTACTAAACTAAGGGGAGGATGCGAAAACGGGGCACTTGACGGCTGCTCTGTTCTACAAAGATACAGCAGGACACCACGATGATATGCAGGCTAACGAGGGATTTAAAATACGACGTGCTTTGACTTCGGATAGTAAAGAGGTTGAAATGATGGGTCGTTTGCACTCTGATCTCTTTGTGCAGGACCGTTACATGTTAAACAGAGTGGATGTAAAGATTAAACTCACACCCTCTAAGGACGTGTTCAACATCATGGCTCAGGATAAGTCTGTGGGTTATAAGAGTGTAATCACTTATGCTGCCCTCGTGGTCAGGAAAGCCAAGCTAAACCCAGCAATTTCTCTGGCCCACGAAAAAGCGCTTTTAAGTGGGAATGCACGGTACCCAATCAAGCGGGTTACCCTGAAAACATTTGCCATTGCTCGTGGGATGTATTCCCACAACCAAGACAATTTATTCCTATCTCAAACGCCAACACGTATAGTGATAGGTCTGATTACCGCCGGTGGTTTTAATGGCGTTTATAACATTAACCCATTCAATTTTCAACACTTTGGTTTGACTTATATGAACCTGATGGTTGACGGGAGATGTGTATCCGGAAAGCCCCTAGCTATGGATTTTGAAAACAATCACTATGCGCGAGCCTTTTTGGTACAAAATTGGCCATGGGTTTGATTGGTAGAGATGCTGGCAATGGTATTGATTATCATCAGTTCAAGGATGGCTTTTGTCTATTTGGTTTTGACCTCTCACCCAGTCTGCTAGATGGAACCCAGTTTGAGCTAGCCACGAGTGGACCCTTGTCGATAGAGCTCAAATTCGCCGCTCCCACGACAACTCCCCTACAAGTTATTGTCTACGCCGAGTTGGATTCAGTACTGGAAGTGTCCAAGACAAGACAGGTTCTAACAGACTACGCTATTTGAGAAAATGAACACGGGGGATATTTACAGTCTCTTGATGTCCGATGTTTTTGTTCGACGTTGCGCCCTTGTTAGTGTCATCCCACGAAACCACTTACCGCCCCTCATCGATCAAACCAAGACTGCAGCCTTTGTCGTAAACACCGACCCTGCCCACAAACCTGGTGAACACTGGGTGGCCATCTTTTACAATGGCCTCGGCCAAATAGAGTATTTTGATTCCTACGGTTTACCTCCCAGACACATTGATATTTTAAACATTATCGAGAGGAATTCACATGTTCCATTCGTCTACAACTCACGAGTGTTACAAGACTTGTTTAGCAACACGTGTGGTCTATATTGTGTTTATTATATAATTTTAAAGTGTCGTGGTGCGAGCATTAACAGAATTCTCATGCCATTTTCAACGAAACAACATATTAACGACCGTATCATTTATCGGTTGATGACGCCCTGGATCCATCGACTGAGTGGAACAAACTTCCCATGACTCATCAAAGATGGCGGCTCTCTGAACATGTCTCAACATGTCCGATGACGTATTGCATCAGTTACTATAAATAGAACGTATTCCATTGGTTACTATAATTAGGCTGGCCACGCCCCACTTGTTACAGGGTATAAAGGTCAGCCGTTCTCAGTTCTACTACATACAGAAAGTCAGAGCCCTGCTACCAAGTCGTGCGATTCAAACATGGAATCGGCTAGCGTTAATATGCCAGCTTCATTTGATGTATGTGATCAACGTATTTTCATGTCTCGTAGAAATGAGAATATAATTCCACTGTCCAAAGATGGTGTTAAGGCAGTCTCAGTTTCTGCTTTTCATAACAGACCATTGATAAACATAAGGTCATATCGTGGTGAGAGTCTTCTTAAGTTTCCTACCAGAACTGGAATAACACTCTCGAGAGATGAATTTATCACGCTAGTTGATATGCGAGATGACATTTTAGCAACTTATGATAACATCAACTATACTACGCCTCTTGTTGAGCAACCGAAAGAACCAAGAGATATGTATGCCTCGAGTGATTCAATTTCCACTCAGTCGCCAATTACCTACGCCGTCTTTGATCAAGGCTTTGTCAAAATGGAGGGTGGCTGTGTTTTGAACGCTAATCAACCTTCGTATTCACCCGTGTTTGATAACCATTTAGCCCAAACAGACAGTTCCAACAAAGCGAGGAAGCCGAGACGAGTAAAATTAATAAATTCTGCAGTGGGACAGTGACATTTTTTATTACTTATACATGACTATGTTGTTATTTGTGTACTTTTTTCAGATGATTTGAATTCATATTTGTACTATTGAAATCATCATTGTTCAATTATAAACATTTGAATGTGTAACATGTGTTGTCCACGTTGATGTATTGAAATAAATTTATGTTTCATTGTGAAAATAAACATTTTAAAAAGAGCATATTTGTTTGTTTTTATTTGAGTTGTTTTAATTAATTTAATTTTAAATTATTTTGTTAAATTAAAATAAATGACAGTATAGAATCTATGAAATAAGGTTCTACTTACGATTTGTAAAGTAAATTTACTTGCACAGCCAAGCACACTCTTGCTTGCGTTACAGCCAAGACACTCGTTGAAACTGCTTCAGAGAGTGAGAATAAAATCCTGGCTGCTTGGATCTACTTATATACAGTTCTAACCTCTTTGATCGATCAAGTACTCTCTACTTCAAACATATTAATTTCCCCCCTAAACATCCCACATTAAAACAACCACCCACTAAAATTCCCCTGATAAGTGGTATTCTAATCTTCAGATGATAAAAAGTCCGTTGCCCTGGCCAGTCTGGCACTCAAACATTCAATCAAAACTTTTCACAGCGAAACACGGTCTTTGAACACGAACCAGCGCAAAGATATTAATTACCCCAAGCGTCTCACATTAAAACATCGGTATCGTAAAATTCCCCTGTTAAATGACTCTCCTGATGAACACTTACCGGCGACGGCTATTTCACAGCGGGAAGTAAGTACTCACCGGTGGCGGCTTCTTTGATCTTGCGGCCCCTCGCGCCGTGAACTCTTTGATCTCTCGCTTAACGTTAAACACAGTGTTTCGCATTTGGCGTGTAGCGTGTGTAACGGCCTAAGCTGTTACCTTTAATTCTAAAGGAAGTTTTTAAAAACAATAAATAAACTTGTCACTGTTTTTTTTTTTTTTTTTTTTTTTTTTTTATTGCCTGAGAGTATAAAGAAAGAATAGATTTATGAAAGTTACGGAACCATTTAAACTACAAAGAATATAATAGATTTATGATACCACCACCCCTTCACCACCCCTTCACCACCACCACCACGAGAGGTCAACGGGAGGTCACCGGGAGGTCACCACCACCACCACGAGCACCACGACCGGAACAAAAATGGGCGGGTAGACTCTCATATAAGAAAAAATGAAGACTCTCATATAAGGAAAAACCGCACCAAAAATTGTGCCTCGATCTGCGTGTAGACTATTTATATAAGGATTTATCTGCGTTTCGACGCCTTCACAACGAGAGGTCAACCGAGAGGTCAACGAGAGGTCACCGGAACAAAAATGGGCGGGTAGACTCTCATATAAGAAAAAATGAAGACTCTCATATAAGGAAAAAAAATCTGCGTTGATCTGCGTGTAGACTATTTACATAAGGATTTATCTGCGTTTGAACGCAGTTTCCACGGTCCTATCACTGGATATATACTACTTTCTTAGTTTCAGCCACGCTGATATTTGTTTTGTTGTCAGTACATTTCCATAATTCTATGTTAGTGATTTTGTCCTGTCATTTCCATCTTTTTATTGCGCGTAAGCATCCATTAATGAAAGTCTGCATCTTCATGATTGTCAATTTTGTTGTTCTCCATATTTCACAGCCATATAATATGACTGACTTAACATTGGAGTTGAAAATTTATATTTTTATATTTAACCTAACTTCTTTGGACTTCCGTATGTTTCCCAGTGCAACAAAAGCCCCTCTTGCTTTTGATATCCTTATTTTGGTATCATTTTCGTTTCCTCCCTCTTTATCTATATTACTACCCAGACATAAGTAAGATTGTACGTCTAGTAGAGGTATTTCTCCTAATTTTATTTGATTATTGCCGACTGCATTAATTCTCATAATCTAGGTCTTATCTCTATTAATTTTCAGTCCTAGCTGTTGTGATCTTTTATCAAGTATGCTCATGTTATCCTAACAATTAAGATATGGCGGGTTGGGCTGGATTTAGACTTGGTGAGATGAAGGCCGTCTAATTTAAATTAAACTTTGAGAAGGTCTACTCTGCTACCATCATCGTGTGCCATACCGGTTGGCGTAGGCGATCATGTCCTTCAACAATCTTCTATCTACAGTGCATCGTATCAATTCTGTTGTTGATTGTTTTCCATGCCATGACACCAAGCTATCCAGTATTTTCTCTCTTTGTCGTCCGCGATCTCTATTTCCTTTTAATTTACCAGTTGTAACCAAGTATTCCAACTATCCTCTTCTCACGATGTGCCCGAAAAATGTTGATTGCTTCTTTCTGATGTTTTTTAAGAGCTCCCTTTTTGTGTTGGCCTCTTTGAGAGCTTCCTCATTGGTCTTTTTAGCTGTCCGGGGAACTTTCAACATTCTTCTGAGAAATCCCATCTCTGTGGCCTCTAATCGTCTTTTCATTTGTTTGTCTACTGTCCATGATTCGCTTCCATAGGTCAAAATTGGTTCTATATATCACCGATGAACTCTCTTTCTCACTTCTATTGACATAGATTTGTTGCATAAGACGTTTTATTCTACCATATATTACGATATTAACTATAAGCAAATTTAAGCCCCCTCGAATTGTTACTTAGACTAGGCCTAAATCTTCCGGGATGGAGCCAGTTGTTAAATCTTAAAGTTAGGATCATATGTGAGGCTTGATAGTGAATGTTCTGAGGGCCTTAAAGTTAGGAGCATATGTGAGGCTTGATAGTGAATGTTCTGAGGGCTTTAAAGTTAGGAGCATATGTGAGGCTTGATAGTGAATGTTCTGAGGGCTTTAAAGTTAGGAGCATATGTGAGGCTTGATAGTGACAATGAATGTTCTGAGGGCCTTAAAGTTAGGATCATATGTGAGACTTGATAGTGATAATAGAGGGCCTTAAAGTTAGGATCATATGTGAGACTTGATAGTGACAATAAATGTTCTGAGGGCCTTAAAGTTAGGATCATATGTGAGGCTTGATAGTGATAATAAATGTTCTGAGGGCCTTAAAGTTAGGATCATATGTGAGGCTTGATAGTGATAATAAATGTTCTGAGGGCCTTAAAGTTAGGATCATATGTGAGGCTTGATAGTGAATGTTCTGAGGGCCTTAAAGTTAGGATCATATGTGAGGCTTGATAGTGATAATAAATGTTCTGGGGGCCTTAAAGTAAGGATCATATGTGAGGCTAGATTATCACAACAGAAGTCTGGGGACTTTAAATTAAGGATCATATGTGAAGGCTAGATTGCTACGTTCACTTAATGTCCTATTCTTTTAAAGGTGGACGGTACATTGTGTTATATATATATATATATCAGACATGAACAATTTTTGAAAGACACAAGAGTAAAATTTTTTAAATGTCAAATGAAAAAATGAATCATATTTATGGCATTCTCCCATTACTGTCGTCTGTCGGAAGTACCTATAGCACCAGAGAATAAAGGCAGGGTTTCCAGTGTAGTTGATATGAGGTGTTCGGGTCTGAGTTTTAATTTCACCCTAAATATAAAAAGTTACTATTGAACGTACTATCTGCCCTTACGTATGCGTGTGAGAGCTGGAAAACAACAAGAGACATAGAAACAAAGTTGAATTCGAAAAAAAATGTCTAAGGAAAATACTGGTATAGCGTGGACAGAATTCAAAACAAATGAGGAAATTAGAAAAATCGCCAATCAACCACTTTCGGCCACATAACAAGACAACAAGAGCTAACAATGACTCAAAGAGCCACAAACAAACGTACGAAAATGTCAGATTAAGAGGAAGACCGAGAAAGAGATGGGTAAATGGAATACTAAAGTCACTAGGAGGGATAACACCAGAAGAGGCGAACAGAAGAGCAAAGAATCGCAGATTGTATCTCCCCTCGACGCCAACGGCTATGGGGGGAAGATTGAATAAGAGAAAGAAAAAGGAACCACTAATATCTTCAGTAATCAAGAAAAGACAATGGTCATATGATGAGGAGAGATAATAACCGAATAACAAAGCAAGCCCACATGTGGGAAACAACAGGTAAGAGGAAAAGAGGCCGACCCAGACAGACACTGAGAAGAACATTGATCAGAGAGGCAAGAGCAGCAGGAAGCGGCTCCCTCAATGAGATAGAGTTGCTTGCACAGAACAGAGACAAATGCGAGATTTGATAAAATATCTTTACAAGGATTGAAAACTGCTAGAATAAAACTTTAGATAAGAGAAAGAGTACCTGCGCCTATGCCCTATGGGCCGGCTACTGCTCGAAAGGTCAATAGATAGAATAGAAAAAAGTTATTGACCCTTTCGGGACTGGAGCAGGCGTCCTCCTTGTTCGAAATGAAATGTTTAAAGAAAGCTGTAAACAAAAACTATAAGAGATCATGCACTGAGAAAATTGATGAGTGTAAACCAACTACTGACTAAATTGATGAGTGTAAACCAACTACTGACTAAAATGATGAGTGTAAACCAACTACTGACTAAATTGATGAGTGTAAACCAACTACTGACTAAATTGATGAGTGTAAACCAACTACTGACTAAATTGATGAGTGTAAACCAACTACTGACTAAATTGATGAGTGTAAACCAACAACTGACTAAATTGTTGAGTGTAAACCAACTACTGACTAAATTGATGAGTGTAAACCAACTACTGACTAAATTGATGAGTGTAAACCAACAACTGACTAAATTGATGAGTGTAAACCAACTACTGACTAAATTGATGAGTGTAAACCAACTACTGACTAAATTGATGAGTGTAAACCAACAACTGACTAAAATGAGCAACAAAAAATCCAGCCAAGCTGCAGCTCAAAACGTGTTAAGTGAAAACATTCGGCTACCAGAGGAAAACATTCGGCTACCAGATGAAAACATTCGGCTACCAGAGGAAAACATTCGGCTACCAGATGAAAACATTCGGCTACCAGAGAAAAACATTCGACTACCAGAGGAAAACATTCGGCTACCAGATGAAAACATTCGGCTACCAGATGAAAACATTCGGCAACAGATGAAAACATTCGGCTACCAGATGAAAACATTCGGCAACAGATGAAAACATTCGGCTACCAGATGAAAACATTCGGCTACCAGATGAAAACATTCGGCAACAGATGAAAACATTCGGCTACCAGATGAAAACATTCGGCTACCACATGTAAACATTCGGCTACCAGATGAAAACATTCGGCAACAGATGAAAACATTCGGCTACCAGATGAAAACATTCGGCTACCACATGTAAACATTCGGCTACCAGATGAAAACATTCGGCAACAGAGGAAAACATTCGGCTACCAGATGAAAACATTCGGCTACCAGATGAAAACATTCGGCTACCAGATGAAAACATTTGGCTACCAGAGGAAAACATTCGGCTACCACATGAAAACATTTGGCTTACCAGAGGAAAACATTCGGCTACCAGAGGAAAACATTTGGCTACCAGAGGAAAACATTCGGCTACCAGAGGAAAACATTTGGCTACCACATGAATACATTCGGCTACCAGAGGAAAACATTCAGCTACCAGAGGAAAACATTTGGCTACCAGAGGAAAACATTTGGCTACCAGAGCAAGAGTGAAACCATGAAAGAGATGGATAGATGGAATCAACAACACATTATGACAACTACTTAAGCTACAAAGTAAGCGAAGACCAGAAAAGTTACACTTTCTCTGCATGCTAGACGGTACAAGCATTAAGATAAAAGGAAAGAGCGAAGAAAAGGTACAAAAAAGATGACGAGATAAAGAGGAGTCGTTTAGCTATAGGGGTAAGAGAAAAAAAAAAGGGGGGGGGGTGGTTTTAGAAGAGTTAGAATCAAGAATCACAACTGCTGCCGTAGAAGACCATGTCTCCGCATCTTTCCGTCTCTACTCCTGTTTATGAATCCACAGTTGACTTCCTACTACGCCAACTTTTTATGCAGTCTGGTATGTTTTCCCTCCACTTCCCTTTGTCCCTGTTTCTGCTTATATTTTTTTCGGTTGTCATAAATATTTCCATCGTCCCCCCTCTCATTTAGCGGCCAAAAATGATTGTTATTCTCTCCTGATATTTATGATGAGTTTTATTCTAGCTCTGGTCTCTTTAAGAACACACTGAACTTTCACACTGGACTTTCGGTCAATATGGCGGATAGGCGGCAAGGAGCCGTTGAGACACTGTCTGAAAAAAACTTCACTGTTGCAGTTTCCTCATATTTCATGTCCGGTTTGCTGCCGATTATACTGAGATTAGTGCTCTGTGCGCACCGTGAGCTGTGTGTTTCATCCCATTGCTGTTTCTATATTCAGATTACTTACAATGGATGAAGATATGGTAAAGACAGTTACGAAGGACAGTTCAGTTGCGTTCACTGTCGGTGATGTAATACGCCTTTATTTTTTTTTTTTTACGTGTGCTGTTTTTGCTACGATGTGGACTGCAACTGCCTTTCTTTGTTTGGATATTCGACGAGATGTTAATTCGGATGATTCCACTGGCACGGGCGGTTGAGGAATTATGGATTTCCATTCGTTTGCAGTGATGCTGGAGCCTTCGAATAACCATAACAATAACACTACTTACTATTTTCCTTGCTTTCTCAAGCTTCAGTAAAGTTACTTTTCTGTGGCCTCAAATGAACGTCTAGTCTACAGCATTTCTTTCTTTCTGGCATTCCCCCATTGACTACTACAGGGACTGATTATCCCTTACGCCACCCGTTATGACAAGGATATTAAGTGAGCGTGGATACGTTATGATTTGCAGTAAACTGTGACATTTGCGCCTTTCGACCCAACACATCTGACTCCAAGCATTACATTTTTGGGTACGGGACTGCCTACTCTCTTTGACCCTTACTCATTTGACCAGACTAAACTTGTCAGTCTGTACCTAGAGGCACTGCGAAGAGGAGGAGTAGGATGGTTCTGGTTCACCGATCCTGGTGCAAGCCGTCAACTTGCTTCCGTCTATAGTCTGATTGTCCATGATTCACCCCTGTACGCAAGAACTGGGCTTTAGCTAACACTGCCTCGAAGAAACCGTTTCTTCCTTACCTTGATAAAGATTGAGTGCTACCAATGGATAGGAAACATGGGCATAAAGAAATAGAACAATTCAAGATGAAAATAGAAATTGTGAAAGAAGCCGTAGAAAAATTATTTAAAACAAGGATTTTGATAAATGTCCATCGAGATTAATGGATGTTGTTGTTGCTGTTGTTGCTGCTGTTGCTGCTGTTGCTGCTGTTGCTGTTGTTGCTGTTGTTGCTGCTTTCGTGCATCCAAGAATACATTCTCAACATCGCCCACCCTAAATGAGCATTACGTTGGTTTGCAAGCGTTGTTTGTCGTTTCCAGTAATCTATGATATTTTGATCTTTTCGGTCAATACATCGGAATTTAGTGATAACTTTGAGAATACACGGCAGCCTCCTCCAAGTAGAGAAGTAGAATATGCTCTTAATCAACGATGGTAAACTTTTTTTCTATTTTTTTTTTCCTCTGACGAAGTCCCTAGAAACTAGGAAGTGAATTTTGCGTTTGTTAATCCATTTTTCCCTGACAGCCGTGTGCACAGGAGTCCCTCGCCACACAGGCAGATAACTCCGTTTTCGGAGATACTCATATTACTTTCCGTCGATGAGTAACTGACGTTTCCAGCCGGACCTCGCTGCTGAGACCACGGGTGGTTCCCGCAGAGAGAAACCATAAATAAAAATCCCAACTGGTGCAGCCGGGATTTGAACCCACCTCTCTGTCTGAGGCCGGCGTCTTGCCTCGAGACCGACCAGTCCCCCCCTCCACTTTCCCCCCGATGGTGAACTGGTCCTGACGCAAGCAATCAGCTATGTATCGCTAATCACTCCCAGCCCAGATGGTGTTGGGTTTTCTTACATCAGTAATTTTATCTTGTTTGTGTTCTCCGCTGCACTTGCTCCTGCACAATGGAAATAACATGCAATTTGATCATGTATATCTTCTTCTTTGTTCTTTCCTCATTTGACTTTCAGTGTCGTGGGGAGATATAATTCGCGGTCTTTTGCTTTCCTGTTGGCCTCCCTGCTGTTATGTTTCTTAGTGTTTATAATATTCAATTTATCCATCTCTTTCGTGGTCGACCCTTGAATCTGGTGTCCTCATATCGTTTACAAATTGCTCGTCACGTTGTGTTGCGTTTTGGCATTTATGTCTTATCACGTAACCAAACCATTGTATCTGTTGTTTCTTTGTGTATTCTATGACGAGAATTATTCCCAGCATTTTTCTCCGCTTTTCATTTCTGATTTTATCTCACAGACCGTGTCCAGCCATTCGTCTAACATATTTCATCTCAGTAAAGTTTATTTTTCTTATTGTTCTTGAGTCATAGAGTGTAGGTATGGCATTGGTAATACAACGTTGAAGATTGTATTATATCGCTTTATATAGCAATCGGGCGATACAATAAGCTGTATTTCTAATATATATGAGCTCAACAGCATGGCATTATTTAACACCGAGTTTGATTTAGATTGGGAACCGCTATAACTCAGTGTTTGGTGAACTGGACAACAAAGGACAAGAGGTAGGGTTCGATCCCAACCGACGGATACCGGGTTTACCTAGCCTTAAATGGGTACCGGATTTTTTTCTGGGAAAGTAAAGCGGCACGGGCGTAATACCGACCACATTACCCCAAAAATCATGTGCTGAAGGTAGGTCAGTAAAATGTACGGTCATTAACACCATATTCCCTATTCGCCACTTGGCGTAACGGGGGCTCTTTACTTTACTTTTTTTTTTTTTTTTTTTTTTTTTTTTTTTTTTTTTGTAAATTCAATTCTTCGTTCGTTCAATGTTTGAAAACTAACCGAATTACGCTTCGCCACATGGCATCAAGGTGGTTACTAAACTCGTCTGCTCTGCTAACCAGGTGGTTCCAAATAAACTTTCAACATGATGGGTATCTCCACGAAAGAAAAAAAAAATAAACGGAATGAAATTCTCGCCGACTGAAGCGGGGTTCGAACACATGACTCTGATGTCCAGAGGTTGCCATCATACATCTAGACCATCTATCCATAGTTGTAAAAGGACGCCAAACATTTAATATGGGAATAAAGAACGACCTCTCATTATCACCACTACCTCATTCACAATTCAATAATGAACGACCTCTCATTATCACCACTACCTCATTCACAATTCAATAATGAACGACCTCTCATTATCACCACTACCTCATTCACAATTGAATAATGAACGACCTCTCATTATCACCACTACCTCATTCACAATTCAATAATGAACGACCTCTCATTATCACCACTACCTCATTCACAATTCAATAATGAACGACCTCTCATTATCACCACTACCTCATTCACAATTCAATAATGAACGACCTCGATTATCACCACGACCTTACTCACAATTCAATCAAGAACGACCTCTCATTATCACCACTACCTTACTCACAATTCAATAATGAACGACCTCTCATTATCACCACTACCTTACTTGCAATTCAATAACGAACGACCTCTCATTATCACCACTACCTTACTCACAATTCAATAATGAACGACCTCTCATTATCACCACTACCTTACTCGCAATTCAATAATGAACGACCTCTCATTATCACCACTACCTTACTCGCAATTCAATAACGAACGACCTCTCATTATCACCACTACCTCACTCACAATTCAATAATGAACGACCTCTCATTATCACCACTACCTTACTCACAATTCAATAACGAACGACCTCTCATTATCACCACTACCTTACTCACAATTCAATAACGAACGACCTCTCATTATCACCACTACCTTACTCACAATTCAATAATGAACGACCTCTCATTATCACCACTACCTTACTCACAATTCAATAATGAACGACCTCTCATTATCACCACTACCTTACTCACAATTCAATAATGAACGACCTCTCATTATCACCACTACCTTACTCACAATTCAATAATGAACGACCTCTCATTATCACCACTAACTCACCCACAATTCAATAAAGAACGACCTCTCATTATCACCACTAACTCACCCACAATTCAATAAAGAACGATCTCTCATTATCACCACTACCTCACCCACAATTCAATAAAGAACGATCTCTCATTATCACCACTACCTCACCCACAATTCAATAAAGAACGATCTCTCATTATCACCACTACCTCACTCACAATTCAATAAAGAACGATCTCTCATTATCACCTCTACCTCACTCACAATTCAATAATGAACGACCTCTCATTATCACCACTACCTCACCCACAATTCAATAAAGAACGATCTCTCATTATCACCACTACCTCACTCACAATTCAATAAAGAACGATCTCTCATTATCACCTCTACCTCACTCACAATTCAATAAAGAACGATCTCTCATTATCACCTCTACCTCACTCACAATTCAATAAAGAACGACCTCTCATTATCACTACTACCTCACTCACAATTCAATAAAGAACGACCTCTCATTATCACTACTACCTCACTCACAATTGCTACCTCGTTCAAGCAACAAAATGTTGACGACAACAAACGCACATTCCACAGATACTAGAATTCGCCACAAACACCAAAACTTTGACCGACTTTATTGTTTATGCTGCTGTAGTTATTGTAGTGGCTGTTTCTATTATTTTTACTTTTATCTCCCGTACTCCCACACATTAAAAAAAATAATAAAAAGTAAAGTACCCCCGTCACGCCAAGTGACGGCGTCTAGGGAATATGGTGTTAGTGACCATAAATTTTACAGACCTTCGGCACATGATTTTCGGGTAATGTGGTCGGTATTACGCCCGTGCCGCTTTGCTTTTCCAGAAAAAAATCCGGTACCCATTAAAGGCTGGGTGAACCTGGAAGCCTTCGGTTGGGATAGAACCTTACCTCTTGTCTTTTGCATTCCAGTTCACTAATCACTGTGCTAATGCGGCTCCCTAATCCCACACATAATGTCTCTATATTTCTCTTATTTTAAAGTTTGTCTTTAGGTTTCCACACGCCAACTTTGCACCTCTAGTAAAGTCCCTGGAGGATTGAGTTTTGCGGGAATATCACTTTTTTCTTTTCTTCATTTCGGAACCCATGTGCTGCTCATATGTCTCTCGCTTAAATCATTCCGCACGGAAGCTTTTTATCAATACAACGGAAGGGATTTCAAAGACAACATTTTTCATGGTTTTAAGAATTAATGTACATGTTTATATTAGTCTAACATATAACATATTATATTTGAAGTTTTAGATTAATTGAACAAGGAATTAGATTTCACCAATACCAAGATGATACAAGACATGTAAAACGAATATGGTTTGATGACGTTTCACACTAATCAAATTGAGAGTGACGCACTATGCGGCGAAACATACGGAAAGAGTTAAAGAAACCTACGTCAGAGGTACTATTATTTCTTTATCATTGAAAGTTTTGGCGTTTTACGGTATATTTTCCTCCATCTCTTTTGCCCGAACAAATTTCGGGGTTTTCTTTCTTTCTCTTTTTTTCCCCCTTTTTTTGGGCCTACTCTTTTTTTTTATTTCTAACTGCCAAGCGATATTTAACGTGCGCTGAAAACACAGGGGCCTCCTGGGTAATTTGTTTTCTTCTTCTGCGTTCATCCAAGACGTCTAGACACCGGATCTGAATCCCCGGAGACCAGGGCGAGGGTTAGGCCAGGAATTCTATTTTTGAAGAAGGAAAAACCCCATAAACTGTGGTGGAATCAAAGCTGGTACCATCTTATCCAGAGCCCAACGTCTAACCCTTTGAGACCACCAAGCCTCCTCTCTATTCAGCATCCGGGTCTGCTGGCGTAGGTGATCATGTCTCTCCACAACTTTCGATCTCGACAGTTATTTATCATTTCTGTTGTTGACATTCTGCCAAGCCATTCTCTTAAGCTGCCTGGTATTTTTTCCCTTTGCTTCCCACTATTTCCTCGTCCCTCAATTTTCCCAGTTGTTACAATATATTCCGGTTGTTCTCTTCTCATTACATGGCCAAAAAAAATGATGATTGTTTCTTCCTAATATTGGAAATTAGCTCTCTTTTTGCTTTGACCTCTTTCAGAACATTTTCATTACTCTTCTTAGCTGTCCATGGTACTCTCAACATTCTTCTGTAAAACCACATTTCTACAGACTCCAGTGATTTTCTTTGTACAATCATGAACCATCTCTCTACTATTATTTGGAAAAATAAATATACAATTGCATACAACAGTTTTGGACAACAAAGGACAAGAGGTAGGGTTCGATCTCAACCGACGGCTTCCGGTTAACGCAGGCTTTAATAGGTACAGGATTTTTTTCGGGAAATAAAGCAGCACGGGCGTAATACCGACCACATTACCCTAAAAATCATGTGTCGAAGGTTTGTAAAATTTATGGTCACTAACACCATATTCCCTATACGCCACTTGGCGTGACGGGGGCTCTTTACTTTTTTTTTTTATTTTTATTATACAGCAACTTTACTGAAAACAAGACAGTATCGAATAATTGGTAGAATTCTGTACTATCTTCTTTAGCTGTTGTATGTGTAGATACCATTTTATATTATCTTCCAACGCTTCATCGAGTTTTACACCACCAACAACACAACGAGCCTTCATTAAACGGTATGAGAACACCAGACCCAAGGGCCGACCAGGAAAAAGATAAACTGATGGAAAATTAAAAACACTAGGCAGCGTAGCAGAAGAGGCCAACAGAAGAGCAAAAGACCGCAAGCGTTATCTCCTTTCGGATACACGGTGGCAGACGGCAGCAGAGCCGGAAGCTGTCAATATCTTACAGCTGATAACCTGCGCTAGGAACGGTGAACCTGAACCATTTAGACTCTACTCCGCCTCTTCGCAGTGCCTCTAGAAACAGACTAACCTGCCAGTCTGGGAAGCTGTTAAAGTCTCACAGCTGATGACTTGCGTTAGTGTCGGTGAAACATGACCATTAAAACCCTACTCCGCTTCATCGCGGTGCCTCTGAAAACAGACTAACCTGTCCAGTCTGGCTAAGCGAGTAGGGATCGAAGAGGGAGGGCAACCTGGTTTTCAAAAATGCCAAACTGAAATCGGATGTGTTGGGCAAATTCATTAATGCCTAGTTAAAGTCAATATAAGGACGATGACGAAGATGATAAGCAATTCCTTTAGTGGTCATCGAGTGAAAGAAAGAAAGAAAGAAAGAAAGAAAGAAAGAAAGAAAGAAAGAAAAAGAAAGAAAGAAAGAAATCGGCTGAAAGCGAGATGAGAAAGGGGAAAAAAGAAAGAAAGAAAATCTCTCGGCTGAAAGCGAGATGAGAAAGGGGAGAAAGGAAAGAAAGAAAATCTCTCGGCTGGAAGCGAGATGAGAAAGGGGAGAAAAGAAAGAAAGAAAATCTCTCGACTGGAAGCGAGATGAGAAGGGGAGAAAAGAAAGAAAGAAAATCTCTCGGCTGGAAGCGAGATGAGAAAGGGGAGAAAAGAAAGAAAGAAAATCTCTCGGCTGGAAGTGAGATGAGAAAGGGCAGAAAAGAAAGAAAGAAAATCTCTCGGCTGAAAGCAAGATGAGAAAGGGTAGAAAAGAAAGAAAGAAAATCTCTCGACTGGAAGCGAGATGAGAAAGGGTAGAAAAGAAAGAAAGAAAATCTCTCGGCTGGAAGCGAGATGAGAAAGGGTAGAAAAGAAAGAAAGAAAATCTCTCGGCTGGAAGCGAGATGAGAAAGGGTAGAAAGAAAGAAAGAAAATCTCTCGGCTGGAAGCGAGATGAGAAAGGGTAGAAAAGAAAGAAAGAAAATCTCTCGGCTGGAAGCGAGATGAGAAAGGGTAGAAAAGAAAGAAAGAAAATCTCTCGGCTGGAAGCGAGATGAGAAAGGGCAGAAAAGAAAGAAAGAAAATCTCTCGGCTGGAAGTGAGATGAGAAAGGGCAGAAAAGAAAGAAAGAAAATCTCTCGGCTGAAAGCAAGATGAGAAAGGGTAGAAAAGAAAGAAAGAAAATCTCTCGACTGGAAGCGAGATGAGAAAGGGTAGAAAGAAAGAAAGAAAATCTCTCGGCTGGAAGCGAGATGAGAAAGGGTAGAAAAGAAAGAAAGAAAATCTCTCGGCTGGAAGCGAGATGAGAAAGGGTAGAAAAGAAAGAAAGAAAATCTCTCGGCTGGAAGCGAGATGAGAAAGGGTAGAAAAGAAAGAAAGAAAATCTCTCGGCTGGAAGCGAGATGAGAAAGGGTAGAAAAGAAAGAAAGAAAATCTCTCGGCTGGAAGCGAGATGAGAAAGGGCAGAAAAGAAAGAAAGAAAATCTCTCGGCTGGAAGTGAGATGAGAAAGGGCAGAAAAGAAAGAAAGAAATTTCTCGGCTGAAAGCAAGATGAGAAAGGCTAGATGAAGAGGAAGAATATCCAGGTGTACAGCGGCCTCGCATGATATTAAATAGTCATGCCTATCTGTCTATTTATCATCATCATCATCATCATCATCATCATCATCATCATCATGAGTGCCGTCTCCGCATCGAAGGTTGGCCACCATGGAGCACCATTCCACTCTGTCTCTTGCTTTGATGGTGCAGATTGTCATAGGCTGACTTGTCCATCTTTTAATGTCACTAGTCCATGTTAGTCAGAGTCTGCCTCTGCCTCTTTTACCTTGTATTTTCCCTTCCAATATTACTTTTAGTAGGCTGTTGTGTCTTTTAACATCCCCCCCCCCCAAAAAAAAAAAAAAATTCACTTGTCTTGTTGTAATTGTGTTTAGTAGTTCTCTTTACGTGTTTAATTGTTTTAAAACGTCATCGTTTATCTGTCTATTAATATTTATTTACTTCAAGACAATTTGTATAATCCACCAACACGAATATGTCAACAGAATTAATCAACTTTGCACAGTAAGACTTGTTTCCTCACCCCTGGACAACAAACTATTAAATAAAACAACAGTCCATGGCGATTTTCAAAACAACTTTGACGCTCACGGTGTAATTATGCCTGCATTGAAGGCCACCAACTAGGGAAGACAGTAGTGCTGGTTATAGTTTGCTGAATTACTTTTATAGGCTGGTAATTAGTTGTCTTTAATGGGTTAATATAAACAGGGGCAGTTAATGCGGTTGTTTAAACGGGAGATGTTAATGTATTTAATAGTAGAAAGGGTAGCTGTAATGTTCTAACAAACGGGAAACGTTAATGTACTTGCTAGAACAAAGGGTAGCTGTAATGTTCTAACAAACGGGAAACGTTAATGTACTTGCTAGAACAAAGGGTAGCTGTAATGTTCTCACAAAGAAAAGATGTTAATGTACTTGCTAGAACAAATGGTAGCTGTAATGTTCTAACAAACGAGAGATGTTAATGTACTTACTAGAACAAAGGGTAGCTGTAATGTTCTAACAAACGTGAGATGTTAATGTACTTACTAGAACAAAGGGTAGCTGTAATGTTCTAACAAACGGGAAACGTTAATGTACTTACTAGAACAAAGTGTAGCTGTAATGTTCTAACAAACGCGAGATGTTAATGTACTTACTAGAACAAAGGGTAGCTGTAATGTTCTAACAAACGGGAAACGTTAATATACTTGCTAGAACAAATGGTAGATGTAATGTTCTCACAAAGAAAAGATGTTAATGTACTTGCTAGAACAAATGGTAGCTGTAATGTTCTAACAAACGGGAAATGTTAATGTACTTACAAACAATAGATATTGAAGTGTTTAATACACACGAAAAAGTTAATGTAATCACAAGAAGAAGATTTAAGGAAAAATAAACAGATTTTGAAAAACAAAAGATGTACTTACAAATAGCAAGATGTTGAAGTGTTTGGTTGTAACGTAAGAAAATAATAGCATAAACAAGAGAAGGTACTGCACATTGTATACAAGAGAGAAATGAACGTACTAAACACAAACAAACAGGAAAAGTTAATGTATGTCTGTACACACAGGAGAAGTTAATGTGTGTCTGTACACACAGGAGAAGTTAATGTATGTTTGTACAAACAGAAGAAGTTAATGTATGTTTGTACAAACAGAAGAAGTTAATGTATGTTTGTACACACAAGAGAAGTTAATGTATGTTTGTACAAACAGAAGAAGTTAATGTATGTTTGTACACACAAGAGAAGTTAATGTATGTTTGTACAAACAGAAGAAGTTAATGTATGTTTGTACACACAAGAGAAGTTAATGTATGTTTGTACAAACAGAAGAAGTTAATGTATGTTTGTACACACAAGAGAAGTTAATGTATGTTTGTACAAACAGAAGAAGTTAATGTATGTTTGTACAAACAGAAGAAGTTAATATATGTTTGTACACACCAGAAGTTAATGTATGTTTGTACACACAGGACAAGTTAATGTATGTTTATAAAAACAGAAGTTAATGTATGTTTGTGCAAACAGGAGAAGTTAATGTATGTTTCTGCAAACAGGAGAAGTTAATGTATATTTGTACACACATGATAAGTTAATGTATGTTTGTACAAACAGGAGAAATTAAAATACTTTGTACATTCGGAAGACGTTTTACTTCGTCCAGAGAAGGTAAAACAAGATTTAGTAAACAAGATAAAGAATGTGTTTGATACAAGTCTTCTTATTTCCTTCCTCGTTTGTCTTTTAGCGTCGACGAGATACAACATGGATGATTTGGTTATTTGGTTATGGAAGGCCCCGGCATTACTGCAAACGAATTCAAATCCATAATTGCTCAACCGCCCGTGCCAGCGTAATCATCCGAATAATATCTCATCTCCCAAACAAAGAAAGGTAACTGTAGTCCCAATCGTAGCAGTCTCAGCACACGCCAAAAGACATAAGGCGAAACTGCGCAGAAAGTTGAACACAGCCAACTGTTCCCTGTCATACGATATCATCATTCATCGTAAACAATTGGAATATATCAAAACATGATCACAACGGATGAGACACACAGCTCACGGTGTGCACAGAGCACTTAACTCAGTAGCTCCTGCAACAAGCCGGACTTGTAATATGAGGAAACTGCAACAAGGAACACTTTTCATGCGTAGCCTTCAATGGTTCCTGCCGCCTATCCACCATTATCATGGATGATTTGTATGAATTATATAAACCGATTACATATTATGTAAGGCGCGCCTCCCAGCACCAGAGCTGGAAGTTGTCAGTGACTCGTAGCTGATGGCTTGCGCCAGGATCGGTGAACCAAAACCATCCAGACCCTTCTCCACCTCTCCGCGGTGCCTCCAGTAACAAAATAACCTGTCTAGTCTGGCCAAGCGAGCAGGGATAGAAGAGGGAAGACAATCCGTTACTCAAAAACGTCGCGCTGAAGTCGGATGTGTTGGGTCGAAAGGCGCAGATATTACAGTGTTACACTGCAAACTGCAACACAACGCAATCACGTCCACTTAACGTCCTTTTAAGGGCGGATGACGAAGAGGAAGTCTAAAGTCTATGAATACTCTAGAATACTTTAGTCATCGGGCGAAAGCATCCATCCATCCATATTATATATTATTAGACATGACATATTAGCTATAAATATAACAATTTATGTGTCCCGTACAAACGTGACGAATTATGCCTCTGGTATAAATGTAAAACATTGAGTAATCTAGAAATGGCATACAATGAATGTGAAATGTTTTGTGTTGCGCACAAGTGTGATAAGGGAAGCCGTGATAGCTCAGTGGTTAGTAAACTGGACTACAAAGGACAAGCTGTAGGTTTCGATCCCAACCGACAGCTTCCAGGTTCACCAAGCCTTTAATGGGTACCGGATTTTTTTTTCTGGGAAAGTGAACCGGCACGGGTGTAATACCAACCACATTACCCCAAAAATCACGTGCTGAAGGTCTGTAAAATTTATGGTCACTAACACCATATTCCCTATACGCCACTTGGCGTGACGGGGGTACTTTACTTTTTTTTTTGTTTACAAGTGTGATAAGTAAATGTAACAATGTATGTGTTAGGCATCAGTGTGACGAGTAAATGTGACAATTTATGTATTAGGCATCAGTGTGACAAGTAAATGTGACAATTTATGTATTAGGCATCAGTGTGACGAGTAAATGTGACAATTTATGCGTTAGGCATCAGTGTGACGAGTAAATGTGACAATTTATGTATTAGGCATCAGTGTGACAAGTAAATGTGACAATTTATGTATTAGGCATCAGTGTGACAAGTAAATGTGACAATTTATGTATTAGGCATCAGTGTGACGAGTAAATGTGACAATTTATGCGTTAGGCATCAGTGTGACGAGTAAATGTGACAATTTATGTATTAGGCATCAGTGTGACAAGTAAATGTGACAATTTATGTATTAGGCATCAGTGTGACGAGTAAATGTGACAATTTATGCGTTAGGCATCAGTGTGACGAGTAAATGTGACAATTTATGCGTTAGGCATCAGTGTGACAAGTAAATGTGACAATTTATGCGTTAGGCATCAGTGTGACAAGTAAATGTGACAATTTATGCGTTAGGCATCAGTGTGACAAGTAAATGTGACAATTTATGCGTTAGGCATCAGTGTGACAAGTAAATGTGACAATGTATGCGTTAGGCACCAGTGTGACAAGTAAATGTGACAATGTATGCGTTAGGCATCAGTGTGACAAGTAAATGTGACAATTTATGCGTTAGGCATCAGTGTGACAAGTAAATGTGACAATTTATGCGTTAGGCATCAGTGTGATGCGTTCTATGCCCGTTATTTTTTTTCCACTGACCGCATCGAAGGTTGGCTACCATAGAGCGCCATTCCGCTCTGTTCTGTATCGACTTTTGACAGTGCAGGTTATCATAGACTGACTTGTCCATCTTTTGATGTTATACGTCCACATTAGTCTTGGTCTGCCTCTTTTACCTTGTATTTTCCCTTCCAAGATTACTGTTAGTAGGCTGCAGTGTCTTTTCTAATCTGCAGTGTTCCATCTAATTCCCCAATTCTTCTATAAATCCACATTTCAAAGGCTTCAGTTTTCTGTTCCGCTTTCCGGGACCTACTTGTCCAGATGCGAGCGTCTTACCTCTAGACCACACAGGCTCCCGCTGTCACAAGCAGTAATTCGTGAGAGAAATTGATCTCGTGGAAGAAGAAAATGGAGGAAGAAGACGATGAAAAGAAGAAGAAGACCGAAGAAAGAGAGTAAGAAGAAAGAGGGGAAAAAAGGAGTAGAAGAACAAGAAGAAGAACGAAGAAAGAGAGTAAGAAGAAAGAGGGAAAAAAGGAGTAGAAGAACAAGAAGAAGAACGAAGAAAGAGAAGAAAGAGAGTAAGAAGAAAGAGGGGAAAAGGAGAGGAAGAAGAACGAAGAAAGAGAAGAATGAGAGTAAGAAGAAAGAGAGTAAGAAGAAAGAGAGTAAGAAGAAAGAGAGTAAGAAGAAAGAGAGTAAGAAGAAAGAGAGTAAGAAGAAAGAGAGTAAGAAGAAAGAGAGTAAGAAGAAAGAGAGTAAGAAGAAAGAGAGTAAGAAGAAAGAGAGTAAGAAGAAAGAGAGTAAGAAGAAAGAGAGTAAGAAGAAAGAGAGTAAGAAGAAAGAAAAAAAAATAAAGTAGACGAAGGCCAAGAAGAAAAAAAGGAAGAAGGACGAGGTGAGAAAAAAGCAGGAAGGGAAAAAAAACGAAATATAGATGAAGAAATAGAAAGAGGAAACATAGACAAAGAGGTAAGAAATTGTATGGAAATACACACAAAGAAGCAGGAATAGAAAAAAATATAGACAATGAAAAAATAAAAGATGAATTATATAAAAAAAAGCAGGAAAACGAAAAGAAATACAGACGAATCAGCAGAAACGGGGGAGGGAGGGGATACAAATGAGGGAACAAATAAATATAGGTGAAGAAGCAGGACACGGAAAAGAAAGACAGACGATGACGCAAAAAAAAAAAAAATATATATATAAACAAAGATACAGGAGACTATTAAGCAGGAAAAGAAGTACAGTTTATGCAAATGCAACCCTTAATCAATGAAATAAAGAAAATTACGTAGAAAAGACCAATAAATGGAACAATTTTTGTGTTACATTATTTGAGAGCACATTACGCTCAGTCGAGATAAGAACCCAATTGTTGAATCCTTGAGACTAAATTTGAGAATGATATTTCAAGAAATGTCAAAAACCACTCACATTTTCTTTCTAAGACTTTCACAATCTGATACTTATTTTCAGGCCAAGAGATAAGGATGAGAAATCATAAGATTAACAAGGCATAATAAGGAAAGAAGAAATCAATCATAAGTTAAAATAAGCAACAATCATTGTCCACACTGAAACAAAAAGTAAAACTACTTGTTTTATAGCAGACAAGCTCTCACCTGGAACCCACAGGGAAAGAGGTTAACGAGAGGAACTAGTAATACATGAAGATGTTTGTTTGTGTTCAGCCGATGACTAAAGGAATATACCTCATCGTCATCCGTCGTTACTAGGACATGAAGTGTTCTGATGTGAATGTGTTCTGATGTGAATGTGTTCTGATGTGAATGTGAAAGTGTTCTGATGTGAATGTGAATGTGTTCTGATGTGAATGTGTTCTGATATGAATGTGTTCTGATGTGAATGTGTTGTTGCTGTGAATGTGTTCTGATGTGAATGTGTTCTGATGTAAATGTGTTCTGATATGAATGTGGTCTGATGTGAATGTGTTGTTGATGTGAATGTGTTCTGATGTGAATGCGCTCTGATATGAATGAGAATGTGTTCTCTTCGTTCTCCGTCCTTTAAAAGGACGTTCAGTGGTCGTAAATGCGCTGTGCTGTGTTTTGCAGTAGAACAGTGACATTTGCGCCTGTCAACACAACACAAACGATTCAGCGTGACACTTAGTACCAGGTTGCCTTCCCTCTTCAATCCCTACCCACTTGACTAGACTACACTGATTAGCCTATTTCTAGAGGCACCCCGAAGAGGTGGAGTAGGGTCTGGATGGTTCTGGTTCCCTGATTCTGACCAACGTCATCAGTTATGAGACATAGACAGCTTCCAGCCCTGCTGCTGTCTAGCGCCGTGCATCCGAAAAGAGATATAGTTTGATGTCTTTTAATCTTCAGCTATGTTGCCTGGTCTTTCTAATATTCCATCAGTTCATCTTTTTCATAGTTGGCCGTTGGGCCTGGTGTTCTCATACCGTTTAATGAAGGCTCCTTATGTTTTGTCGTTGGTGGTGTAAAAAGGGTATGGATGATTCTGGCCTCCTCGATGATGAGGCCATCAGCTATGAGTCGCTGACAGTTTCCAGATCTGTTGCTTTCAGGCGCCTTGCCTCCGCCTTTCCATTCGATCCCTAATTACGTGGCCAGATTATTCCAAGGGGCAACGCCAAGATGTATGTTCTGAATAGTTCTGGTTCACTGATCCTGATCCTGGCTTGCTGCAGGAGCTACAGAGAGTTAAGTGCTCTGTGCACACCGTGAGCTGTGTGTCTCATCCGTTTTGATCATGTTTCGATATTCCGATTGTTTACTATGAATGATGATATTGTATGACAGAGAACAGTTGGCTGTGTTCACTTTCTGTGCGGTTTCGCCTTACGTCTTTTGGCGTGTGCTGAAAGTGCTACGATGGGGACTACAGTTACCTTTCTTTGTTTGGGAGAATAGATATTCAGATGATTACGCTGGCACGGGTGGTTGAGTAATTATGGATTTTAATTTGTTTGCAGTGATACCGGGGCCTTCCATAACCAAATGATCCTGGTGTCAGCTATCAGCTATAATTCGCCGGGAAACTTTCAGTTCTGTTGCTATCGGGCGCATTTACCACACCCTCACCCCTTCCCGATATATTGCGATATACATATATCTTCTTTTTGACCAAGTTCCTAATTGAAGATAGCTACAACTATAGTCTGTCCCACTCTAACCAACGAGAAAAGACAGCAAAACATGTTCTTGAAGAATGTCTTCAGATTATGTCTGCAGGACAATCAACATCTGCGTTATTATTTCTCCTCCAAATTATCCCATAAACTTGTATCTTCTCTCTCGTTTTATTTTCTGGCCCTGGCGACTTGTTGTTTATATAGCAGACAAGTCATTGTCTACTTCTGCGACAATTTGTGGTGTTTCCACATTATCCTGAATGTTCACTTCCGGTCGTTCACTATCCCTGAGTTGCATGATGTACAGTAACGACTGGCCGGACATGGTGAGTATTTGTTGTATTATTTCTGTCTATGTGTGGGAGCCGCGATAGCTCAGTGGTTAGTGAACTGGACTACAAAGGACAAGGGGTAGGGTTCGATCCCAACCGACAGCTTCCGGGTTCACCCAGCCTTTAATGGGTACCGGATTTTTTTTCTGGGAAAGTGAAGCGGCACGGGCGTAATACCGACCACATTACCCTCAAAATCATGTGCCGAAGGTCTGTACAATTTATGGTCACTAACACCATATACCCTATACGCCACTTGGCGTGACGGGGGTACTTTACTTTTTTTTTTTTCTGTCTATGTGTCGTCTTCAGTTCGAACGGGAGGAAACTAACATAAGAATGTTTTAATGAGTAGAGTTCAGTTAGTAGGTTCTACGAGTAGAGTTCAGTTTAGTACGGTTCTACGAGTAGAGTTCAGTTAGTACGTTCTACGAGTAGAGTTCAGTTAGTACGGTTCTACGAGTAGAGTTTCAGTTAGGTAGGTTTCTACGAGTAGAGTTCAGTTAGTACGGTTCTACGAGTAGAGTTCAGTTAGTACGGTTCTACGAGTAGAGTTCAGTTAGTTAGGGTTCCACGAGTAGAGTTCAGTTAGTAGGGTTCCGACCACGAGTAGAGTTCAATGAATGGGGTTCCCATGAGTAGAGTTCAGTTAGTAGGTTCCACGAGTAGAGTTCAATGAATGGGGTTCCACGAGTAGAGTTCAGTTAGTAGGGTTCCACGAGTAGAGTTCAGTTAGTAAGGGGTTCCACGAGTAGTAGTTTCAGTTAGTAGGGTTCCATGAGTAGAGTTCAGTTTTAGTAGGGTTCCACGAGTAGAGTTCAATGAATGGGGGTTCCATGAGTAGAGTTCAGTTAGTAGGGTTCCCACGAGTAGAGTTCAATGAATGGGTTCCACGAGTAGAGTTCAGTTAGTAGGGTTCCACGAGTAGAGTTTCACAAGATGGGGTTCCATGAGTAGAGTTCAGTTAGTAGGAGTTCCACGAGTAGAGTTCAAAGAGTGGGGTTCCACGAGTACAGTTCAGTTAGTAGGGTTCCACGAGTAGAGTTCAATGAATGGGGTTCCACGAGTAGAGTTCAGTTAGTAGGTTTCCACGAGTGGAGTTTCAATGAAATGGGGTGCCACGAGTAGAGTTTCAGTTAGTAGGGTTCCACGAGTAGAGTTCAATGAGTTGGGGTTCCACGAGTAGAGTTCAGTTAGTAGGGTTCCACGAGTAGAGTTCATGAATGGGGTTCCATGAGTAGAGTTCAGTTAGTAGGGTTCCACGAGTAGAGTCAATGAATGGGGTTCCACGAGTAGAGTTCAGTTAGTAGGGTTCTCACGAGTAGAGTTCAATGAATGGGTTCCATGAGTAGAGTTCAGTTAGTAGGGTTCCACGAGTAGAGTTCAATGAATGGGGTTCCACGAGTAGAGTTCAGTTAGTAGGGTTCCACGAGTAGAGTTCAATGAATGGGGTTCCATGAGTAGAGTTCAGTTAGTAGGGTTCCACGAGTAGAGTTCAATGAATGGGGTTCCACGAGTAAGAGTTCAGTTAGTAGGGTTCCACGAGTAGAGTTCAATGAATGGGTTTTTCCACGAGTAGAGTTCAGTTAGTAGGGTTCCACGAGTGGAGTTCAATGAATGGGGTTCCACGAGTAGAGTTCAGTTAGTAATGGTTCCACGAGTAGAGTTCAATGAATGGGGTTTCCACGAGTAGAGTTCAGTTAGTAGGGTTCCACGAGTAGAGTTCAATGAATGGGGTTCCATGAGTAGAGTTTCAGTTAGTAGGGTTCCACGAGTAGAGTTCAATGAATGGGGTTCCACGAGTAGAGGTTCAGTAGTAGGGTTCCACGAGTAGAGTTCAATGAATGGGGTTCCATGAGTAGAGTTCAGTTAGTAGGGTTCCACGAGTAGAGTTCATGAATGGGGTTCCACGAGTAGAGTTCAGTTAGTAGGGTTTCCACGAGTTGGTTTCAGAGTAGTTTTTAGTAGGGTTCCACGAGTGAGAGTTCAGTTAGTAGGGGTTCCACGAGTAGAGTTCAGTTAGTAGGGTTCCACGAGTAGAGTTCAAATGAATGGGGTTCCATGAGTAGAGTTCAGTTACTAGGGTTCCACGAGTAGAGTTCAATGAATGGGGTTCCACGAGTAGAGTTCAGTTAGTAGGGTTCCACGAGTAGAGTTCAATGAATGGGGTTTCCATGAGTAGAGTTCAGTTAGTAGGGTTCAACGAGTAGAGTTCAATGAATGGGTTTCCATGAGTAGAGTTCAGTTAGTAGGGTTCCACGAGTAGAGTTCAGTTAGTAGGGTTCCACGAGTAGAGTTCATTAGTAGGGTTCCACGAGTAGAGTTTCAGTTAGTAGGGTTCCACGAGTAGAGTTCAGTTAGTAGGGTTCCACGAGTAGAGTTCAATGAATGGGGTTCCACGAGTAGAGTTCAGTTAGTAGGGTTCCACGAGTAGAGTTCAATGAATGGGGTTTCCATGAGTGAAATTCCATGAGCGAGGTTCAGTGGTTGGATTTCATCGAGTAAGATTCAATGAGTGGCTCCTATCTGATGTGTTAGTGAGTTGGGTTCATGAGTGAGTTTCAGTGTGTGGATTTCCTCGAGTAAGATTCAATGATGGGCTCCTATCTATGTACTATGTGTTAGTGAGTGGGTTCCATGAGTATGTTCAGTAAGTAGGGTTCAATGTGTGGGGTTCCATGAATAGATTCAATGTGTGGTATTTACACGAGTAAGGTTCAATGAGTGGGGGGTGGGGCTCCATGATTAGGGTTCAATGAATGGGTTCCATGATTAGGGTTTAATGAATGGGATTCCATGAGTTGGTTTAATGAATGGGGTTCCAGGAGTGGGGTTTCATAAGGGGTTTAAAAAACTTACATGAGGTGAGCCGTGTTCTGAAGAGACTGGTGGGGCTGGGGAGAGCCTAGAAGATGACGATGACTTCTGCAGCAGGTTCTGCATCTGCTGTGGAGTAGGCGGCCTTCCTGCAGGTAAGACAGATGGACCAGGTGGTTGCTGGGATGATGTCATGTACATCTGAGGTTGTGAGGTGCTGGAGTGGCCACACATGAGGTTTGACATCTGAATTAGATGGAAGTTAATGTCAATCAAATGTCACTGGGTGTTTTAAGTTCGCACGATGAAGGTATTCTTTTTCAGCAATCAGCTATTGCTATGTGTTAGACATTTAGACCAGCTGGGGTCACGAACCAATTCTGACCATCATGGACAGTCGACAAACAAATGAAAAGACGATTGTTGTGAAAGATCACAACAGCTAGGACCGAAAATTAATAGAGATAAGACCACATTATGAGAATTAATGCAATTGGCAATAACCAAATAAAATTAGGATAAATAACTCCACTAGACGTACAATCATACATATATCTGGGCAGTAATATAGATAAATAGGGAGAACAGAAATGATACCAAAATAAGGATATCAAAAGCAAGAGGAGCTTTTGTTGCACTGGGAAACATATGGAAGTCCAAAGAAGTTAGGTTAAATTTTAAAAAAAATACAAATTTTCTACTCCAATGTTAAGTCAGTCCTATTATATGGCTGTAAAACATGGAGAACAACACAATTGACAATCATGAAGATACAGACTTTCATTAATAGATGCTTACGCAGAATAAAAGGATGGAAATGGCAGGACAAAATCACTAAAGTAGAATTATGGAAATGTACCAGTCAAATGCCAGTGGATAAAGAGATACAGCGAAGACGATGGCGCTGGATAGGACACACACTGCGGAAGCCTACTGAGAATATTACACACAGGCCGTTTTTTTTAATCCCCAGGGGAAAAGACAAAGAGGAAGACCAAGAAATTCTTGGAGAAGACAGATAGAAGCAGAGATGAAGATGATGGGGAAGACATGGAATGATCTTTAAAGAATGGCAAGAAACAGAACGACTTGGAAAGTGTTTGTTGAAGACCTATGCTCCGCAGGGAGCTGAAAGGTAGAAGAGAAGAGAAGATGAGGAAGAGAAATGTCACTGGGTGTTTTAAGTTCGCACGATGAAGGTATTCTTCCTCAGGGATCAGCTATTGCTATGTGTTAGACATTGGACCAACTGGGGTCACGAACCATTTCTGACCATCATGGACAGTAGACAACAAATGAAAAGACGATTAGAGGCCACAGAGATGGGATTTCTCAGAAGAATGTTGAAAGTTCCCTGGACAGTTAAAAAGACAATGAGGAAATTCTCAAAGAGGCCAACACAAAAAAGGAACTCCTAAAAAACATCGGAAAGAAACATCAACATTTTCGGATACATCATAAGAAGAGGAAAGAGAACAAATACAGGCTTTTCTAGACCTAAGTTTAAATGAACACATTAATCTGATTATAGGATTACCATAAGGACTGGTGGTCTGTAGTAGAACATCGGCTTCTTGATAATAAAACCCAGGGTTTAAACCTAGTCACGGGTGGTGTTTACTAATTCTCTTCGAACCCATCGTTTCTCCGTGGCTTTACCCTTCCATAATCTATGAGTGGTGGGATTCGATGTCTACCCTATCGGATAGTGGCGAAAAATAAAGGGTCAAGTGTGCACTCTGTGCGTGCTAAAGTGCACTCGACAGTTAAAAGTTGAAAACAATATGCAAAATGGCTGTTGTCCAGACCAAATCGTTAAGCAATTAAACAGCATCCACCACGCCGAAGTCGCGTGTTTCGGACTCAAATGTGAATATATCGTCGCCTTGCCAGGAGTTAGCTTCACCATCAAAACAAGTTTATCACATCTTCACTATCACACAGTTTATTAAATCTTCACTATCACACAGGTTTATTACATCTTCACTAACACACAAGTTTATTAAATCTTCACTATCACACAGGTTTATTACATCTTCACTAACACACAAGTTTATTAAATCTTCACTATCACACAAGTTTTATTAAATCTTCACTATCACACAAGTTTATTAAATCTTCACTATCACACAAGTTTATTAAATCTTCACTATCACACAAGTTTATTAAATCTTCACTATCATACAAGTTTATTAAATCTTCACTATCACACAAGTTTATTAAATCTTCACTATCACACAAGTTTATTAAATCTTCACTATCACACAAGTTTATTAAATCTTCACTATCACACAAGTTTATTAAATCTTCACTATCACACAAGTTTATCACATCTTCACTATCACACAAGTTTATCACATCTTCACTATCACACAAGTTTATCACATCTTCACTATCACACAAGTTTATTAAATCTTCACTATCACACAGGTTTATTACATCTTCACTATCACACAGGTTTATTACATCTTCACTATCACACAGGTTATTACATCTTCACTATCACACAAGTTTATTACATCTTCACTATCACACAGGTTTATTACATCTTCACTATCACACAAGTTTATTACATCTTCACTATCACACAGGTTTATTACATCTTCACTATCACACAAGTTTATCACATCTTCACTATCACACAGGTTTATTAAATCTTCACTATCACACAGGTTTTATTACATCTTCACCATCACACAGGTTTATTACATCTTCACCATCACACTGGTTTATCACATTTTCACCATCACACAGGTTATCACATTTTCACCATCACACAGGTTTATCACATCTTCACCATCACACAGGTAGCCGCGATAGCTCAGTGGTTAGTGAACTGGACCACAAAGGACAAGAGGTAGGGTTCGATCCCAACCGACGGCTTCCTTTCACCCAACATTTAATGGGTACCGGATTTTTTTCTGGGAAAGTAAAGCGGCACGGGCGTAATACCGACCACATTACACCAAAAGTCATGTGCCGAGGGTCTGTAAAATTTATGGTCACTAACACCATATTCCCTATACGCCACTTGGCGTGACGGGGGTACTTATTTTTTTACTCACCACCACACAGGTTTATCACATTTTCGCCATCACACTAAGACAGATCAATTATCTCGCACTAAAAGGATAACGGTTCCTCCACGCTTACTGACATATGTTCAATTATATATGCTTGCTTGCGTTCGTACGATGACTAAAGGAATACACCTTCACATCATCCGCCCTTAAAAGGACGTTAAATAGGCGTGTCTGCGTTGTGTTGTGGTTCGCAGTAAAACTGTGATATGGAGGACTGTTGGGTCTCGAGGCAAGACGCCGACCTCGAGACAGAGAGGTTTGTGGTGCAGTCAGTTTGGATTTTTATTTGTGATTTCTCTCTGCGGCAATCACCCCTTGTCTCAGCAGCGAGGCCGGCTTAAAACGTCAATTACTCATGGACGGAAACAAATATGAGTACTCCGAAGACGGAGTTATCTGCCTGTGTGGCGAAGGACCCGCCAAGACACTGTGCGCGAAGGACCCTTGCACATGGCTGCCAGGGAAAAACGGATTAACACGCAAAATTCAGTTCCCTGTCTCTAGGGACTTCGTCATAGGTAAAAGCTGGCGAACGCAACAAACAAACAAAATTGTGATATTTGCGCCTTTCTGTCCAAACATTCGACTTCAGCATATGTTGAATATGGGTGTCACTGCCCATATTTGTCCATGGCTGCGGCACATTTTTGGTAATTTGGTTGGTATCACGCCAGGTCGTTTTCACCTCCCAGAAAAATAACTGGTACCCATTTTTAGAGGCTGGGTGAACCATAGAATCTTGTCGATCAGAAAATACACTGCCACTCCTGGGAACTGAACCTGGACCCTTCTGATCGGTAAGCGAGGACATAAACCCCTCAAGCACCGAGACTATGTATCTCATCGAGTTGGCACTATCCCTTAGATTTATCACATCAAACGACATCAACTTCACTCATAAATTCTGACCAATCAACAGTTGGATAGTGGTTAGAGAACGGGTCTATTGAGAACAAGAGGTCAGATTTCAACTCGACTGACAGCTTCTTGGTTCGTCCGGCCTAAAATGAATTCCAGATTTTTCTAAGTGACAGTATCAAACTAGGCCATGGCCATCTGTATTCCTCTAAGATAAAGAAGGGTTGTGGTTGGACTGCCTAACTCAACTAAGAACCGAACCGAAACCATTTTGGAAATAATCAAAGAAACCATTTAGCCACAGTGGCTGCAGAGTAAAAACCCACAGGAGAGAGAAAGTCGTGAAGGTTCAGGAATACATGGACAAGAAACGTCATGGACAAGAACGTCATGGACAAGAAACGTCATGGAAAGACTCGAGGACATTGACATTGACTGGAGAGAAGTAGAGAAGTGTCCAATAATAAAGATGGACGGGGAGACCATGTCTGTGACCTAGACTGGAGTGAAGTAGAGAAAGTGTCTAAGAATAGGATGGACAGGGAGACCTTGTCTGTGACCTAGACTGGAGAAAAGTAGAGAAGGTGTCCAATAATAAGATGGACGGGGAGACCTTGTCTGTGGCCTAGACTGGAGTGAAGTAGAGAAAGTGTCTAAGAATAGGGATGGACAGGGAGACCTTGTCTGTGGCCTAGACTGGAGAAAAGTAGAGAAAGTGTCTAAGAATAGGGATGGACAGGGAGACCTTGTCTGTGGCCTAGACTGGAGTGAAGTAGAGAAAGTGTCCTAAGAATAGGGATGGACAGGGAGACCTTGTCTGTGGCCTAGACTGGAGTGAAGTAAGAAAGTGTCTAAGAATAGGGATGGACAGGGGACCTTGTAGACTGTCTGTGGCCTAGACTGGAGTGAAGTAGAGAAAGTGTCTAAGAATAGGCATGGACAGGGAGACCTTGTCTGTGGCCTAGACTGGAGTGAAGTAGAGAAAGTGTCTAAGAATAGGGATGGACAGGGAGACCTTGTCTGTGACCTAGACTGGAGACAAGTAGAGAAAGTGTCCAAGAGTAAAGATGGATGGGAGGATCTCGTCTGTGACCTAGACTGGAGAGAAGTAGAGAAAGTGTCCAAGAGTAAAGATGGATGGGGAGAACTTGTCTGTAACCTAGACTGGAGAGAAGTAGAGAAAGTGTCCAAGAATAAAGATGGATGTGGTGACCTTGTATTTGACCTAGACTGGAGAGATATAGAGAAAGTGTCCAAGAATAAAGATGGATGGGAAGACCTTGTCTGTGACCTAGACTGGAGAGAAGTAGAGAAAGTGTCCAAGAATAAAGATGGATGGAAGGACCTTGTCTGTGACCTAGACTGGAGAGAAGTAGAGAAAGTGTCCAAGAATAAATGGGATGGGGAGACCTTGTCTGTGACCTAGACTAGAGAGAAGTAGAGAAAGTGTGTCCAAGAATAAAGATGGATGGGGAGACCTTGTCTGTGACCTAGACTGGAGTGAAGTAGAGAAAGTGTCTAAGAATAGGGATGGACAGGGAGACCTTGTCTGTGACCTAGACTTGAGAGAAGTAGAGAAAGTGTCCAAGAGTAAAGATGGATGGGGAGACCTAGTCTGTGACCTAGACTTGAGAGAAGTAGAGAAAGTGTCCAAGAGTAAAGATGGATGGGGAGACCTTGTCTGTGACCTAGACTGGAGAGATATAGAGAAAGTGTCCAAGAATAAAGATGGATGGAAAGACCTTGTCTGTGACCTAGACTGGAGAGAAGTAGAGAAAGTGTCCAAGAATAAAGATGGATGGGGAGACCTTGTCTGTGACCTAGACTAGAGAGAAGTAGAGAAAGTGTCCAAGAATAAAGATGGATGGGGAGACCTTGTCTGTGACCTAGACTAGAGAGAAGTAGAGAAAGTGTCCAAGAATAAAGATGGATGGGAAGACCTTGTCTGTGACCTAGACTTGAGAGAAGTAGAGAAAGTGTCCAAGAATAAAGATGGATGGGAAGACCTTGTCTGTGACCTAGACTAGAGAGAAGTAGAGAAAGTGTCCAAGAATAAAGATGGATGGGGAGACCTTGTCTGTGACCTAGACTAGAGAGAAGTAGAGAAAGTGTCCAAGAATAAAGATGGATGGGGAGACCTTGTCTGTGACCTAGACTGGAGAGAAGTAGAGAAAGTGTCCAAGAATAAAGATGGATGTGGGGACCTTGTCTTGACCTAGACTGGAGAGAAGTAGAGAAAGTGTCCAAGAATAAAGATGGATGGGAAGACCTTGTCTGTGACCTAGACTGGAGAGAAGTAGAGAAAGTGTCCAAGAATAAAGATGGATGGGGAGACCTTGTCTGTGACCTAGACTAGAGAGAAGTAGAGAAAGTGTCCAAGAATAAAGATGGATGGGGAGACCTTGTCTGTGACCTAGACTGGAGAGAAGTAGAGAAAGTGTCCAAGAATAAAGATGGATGGGAGACCTTGTCTGTGACCTAGACTGGAGAGAAGTAGAGAAAGTGTCCAAGAATAAAGATGGATGGGTAGACCTTGTCCGTGGCCTGTGTTCCAAAAAGATATCTAAACGGCTTAGACTGATAGACAGCAGTTTCATGCTAAAATGATTTAACTGACATCAAACTGCAGCTTACACACTTTTACCGTGAACGTGCATAACTTTATCTTTTTCTTTCCTTCCTCATTACCGTTCAGCGTTGAGGGGAGATATAACTCGCGCCTTTTATTCTTGTGATCTCTGCTGCTGTTAAGTTTCCTAGTGTTTTTAATACTCCATCAATCCATCTTTTTTGTGGTCGACACTTGGGGCTGGTGTTGTCGAAGCGTTTATTGAAGGCTTGCTGTGTTGTGATCTTTTTGCCTTATCACGTGGCAGAACGTGCATAACAATACATAAAACGTATCTTCTTTTCAGATAAAAAACAGAAAGATTTACTATCAGAAACTAACCAACCTGTGATCCAATAAGCATTCGCTGCGGAGGACCTAGGCCAGGGTTTATGGCCATCTGCTGACCGATGAACTGGCTACCAGGTTGAGTGACCGAGCCCCCTCCAGCTCCCAGGGCTGGCTGGCGACCTTGACTCATGTTGAAGTTGTCACCAGACTACAAGAAGAAAGGTTATGCAAATCGCTAAAAAAATTATGTTTAAAAAGTCCAGTGAAAAAACACCATCCTATAAAATTCATGCAAAAAAAAAATCTAAGCCAAAAATTTGGAATCGCACAGAATTTAAAGCTCTTGTAAAATTGACATGTTTGTTCTTTTCTCTGCCCGTGGTATCTAAACATTCTTCTATTACATTTGCATTCAAAAGCACTGAAGCATTTTCAGCAGATCTAATGATCGTCCATGTTTCACAGTCATATATTGATATGGGAAAAATACTGACTCAAAAACCTAAATTACGTTGCAATATCAGCTCCTCAGTCATTGCCATATGCTGTTCAGAACTTCTTGTGATCTTCTTGATAGATTTGCCACTATTTGTTCAATGATACACATATCCATTGATTTTATCGCTTGCACAGATTCTGGTTTGTTGCACTGAGAAAAGAGGTGACGTTTTTCCACAACTACAATGATGCCATCTGCGTACACATCCAGACGTCAATATTAATAAGTTCCAAGAAAACGTTCGTCAGTTCAAGGCTAGTGACTATTATAATAAGTTCCAAGAAAACGTTCGACAGTTCAAGGCTAGTGACTATTATAATAAGTTCCAAGAAAACGTTCGTCTGTTCAAGGCTAGTGACTATTAATAAGTTCCAAGAAAACGTTCGACAGTTCAAGGCTAGTGACTATTAATAAGTTCCAAGAAAACGTTCGACAGTTCAAGGCTAGTGACTATTAATAAGTTCCAAGAAAACGTTCGACAGTTCAAGGCTAGTGACTATTATAATAAGTTCCAAGAAAACGTTCGACAGTTCAAGGCTAGTGACTATTAATAAGTTCCAAGAAAACGTTCGACAGTTCAAGGCTAGTGACTATTAATAAGTTCCAAGAAAACGTTCGTCAGTTCAAGGCTAGTGACTATTAATAAGTTCCAAGAAAACGTTCGACAGTTCAAGGCTAGTGACTATTAATAAGTTCCAAGAAAACGTTCGACAGTTCAAGGCTAGTGACTATTAATAAGTTCCAAGAAAACGTTCGTCAGTTCAAGGCTAGTGACTATTATAATAAGTTCCAAGAAAACGTTCGACAGTTCAAGGCTAGTGACTATTAATAAGTTCCAAGAAAACGTTCGACAGTTCAAGGCTAGTGACTATTAATAAGTTCCAAGAAAACGTTCGACAGTTCAAGGCTAGTGACTATAATAAGTTCCAAGAAAACGTTCGTCAGTTCAAGGCTAGTGACTATTAATAAGTTCCAAGAAAACGTTCGACAGTTCAAGGCTAGTGACTATTAATAAGTTCCAAGAAAACGTTCGACAGTTCAAGGCTAGTGACTATTAATAAGTTCCAAGAAAACGTTCGTCAGTTCAAGGCTAGTGACTATAATAAGTTCCAAGAAAACGTTCGTCAGTTCAAGGCTAGTGACTATTAATAAGTTCCAAGAAAACGTTCGACAGTTCAAGGCTAGTGACTATTAATAAGTTCCAAGAAAACGTCCGTCAGTTCAAGGCTAGTGACTATTATAATAAGTTCCAAGAAAACGTTCGTCAGTTCAAGGCTAGTGACTATTATAATAAGTTCCAAGAAAACGTTCGTCAGTTCAAGGCTAGTGACTATTATAATAAGTTCCAAGAAAACGTTCGTCAGTTCAAGGCTAGTGACTATTATAATAAGTTCCAAGAAAACGTTCGTCAGTTCAAGGCTAGTGACTATTAATAAGTTCCAAGAAAACGTTCGACAGTTCAAGGCTAGTGACTATTAATAGTTCCAAGAAAACGTTCGACAGTTCAAGGCTAGTGACTATTAATAAGTTCCAAGAAAACGTTCGTCAGTTCAAGGCTAGTGACTATTATAATAAGTTCCAAGAAAACGTTCGTCAGTTCAAGGCTAGTGACTATTAATAAGTTCCAAGAAAACGTTCGTCAGTTCAAGGCTAGTGACTATTATAATAAGTTCCAAGAAAACGTTCGTCAGTTCAAGGCTAGTGACTATTATAATAAGTTCCAAGAAAACGTTCGTCAGTTCAAGGCTAGTGACTATTATAATAAGTTCCAAGAAAACGTTCGTCAGTTCAAGGCTAGTGACTATTAATAAGTTCCAAGAAAACGTTCGTCAGTTCAAGGCTAGTGACTATTAATAAGTTCCAAGAAAACGTTCGTCAGTTCAAGGCTAGTGACTATTATAATAAGTTCCAAGAAAACGTTCGTCAGTTCAAGGCTAGTGACTATTAATAAGTTCCAAGAAAACGTTCGTCAGTTCAAGGCTTGTGACTTCTCCGTAAAGCTTGTCCCGTATGCACCAGTGATGGCCACAAAAGCCTTCACAGTTCATCATATGTTGGGCATGATTGTAGCAGATGTCTGGCTGTCATTTTGTCTGTGCTGCTGTCGCATTCATCAGAAAGTAATATCCTTAATATTTCTCTCTTACTTTTTCTTACTTCTTTCATTTTTTTCTTTCTCTCTTTCTTTTTGGCGTTCATACAGAGACTTAATAAAGGAATGAATAGTACTTCCTCTTCACCACACACGCTCTTTAAAAGTATATGTTAAGTCTACGTAGATGAGAACTGTTGCAGTTTACAGCATTGATGTGATATCTGCGCCTTTCGACCCAATATCCGACTTGAGCACCGCATTTACAAAACCGGGTTGCCTTCCCTCTTCTATCCCTACTCTGTTGGCCAGATGGGATAGCCTGTTTCCAAAAGCATCGCTGGGGGTTGGAGCATGGTCTTGATGAGCTCAGTTCTTCGCCGATCCTGGCGCATGGAGTCAGCTGTCGGTCGTTGTCCGTACTCACCTCAGTAGCTGGACGGGCGTCTTGGTTCAAGTTGGATACAAATGCAGTATCATCAGTGGTCAAGTTCTCAGCAAATGGTTTCTCTTACAGGAGAACTGTACGATCTTGCTTGCTGGCGTTCGCCCGATGACTAAAGGAGTACACCTCTTCATCATCCGCCCTTAAAGGGACGTTAAGTGGGCGTGTCTGCGTTGTGTTGTGGTTTGCAGTATAACTGTGATATTTGCGCGAACTGTACGATCTTGCTTGCTGGTGTTCGCCCGATGACTAAAGGAGTACACCTCTTCATCATCCGCCCTTAAAGGGACGCTAAGTGGGTGTGTCTGCGTTGTGTTGTGGTTTGCAGTATAACTGTGATATTTGCGCGAACTGTACGATCTGCTTCTCTATCCAACAAAATACCCACAGAAAAAAAAGTTGGGCAACATGGGCTGCTCAAACAAGACCGAATTTAGACCCAGGCTAGATAAGCTACAGATTACGCCCAGAATCCGCGGAGAGGGGGGGGGGCCTAAAATTTTTTTATATAGTAATCTATGATAGAGACCAACGAGTTCAGAGAGGCCAAAGTAAAAAAGAGAGCTAGTTTCCAATATTAGGAAGAAACAATCATCATTTTTTGACCATGTAATGAGAAGGGAACAACTGGAATATATTGTAACAACTGGGAAAATTGAGGGACGAAGAGATAGAGGGAAGCAAAGAGAAAAGATACCAGACAGATTAAGAGAATGGTTTGGCAGAAGGTCGACAACAGAAATAAATAACTGTCGAGATCGAAAGTTGAGGAGAAACATGATTACCTACACCAGCAGGGCAGGTACTTGATGATGATGATGATGGTGATAGAGGCCCTTGGTGTTTTTTTTTTTAACAGGGGACCTCAAAGTGTCATTTAATTTAACGCCAGCGTAGGGCCTCACGAGGTGTAAATCTGGCCCTGCAGTCTTAAGTCATAATGTCGCATGTAACAATTATTAACAAATATCTGGCTTGTTTTCAAAGTAAAAGAGTTGACCCAAAAAAAATTCAATGTGGTCAACTGAACAAATAAATCGAATAGATGGATAGTAACTCTTATATCCCAGAATCAGAACAGCTCAAGCAGGAATGTCTTCCAGAAGCCTGGAAAAGTTGTGGAAATCAAAGCTCATCAGCACAAACACAAAACTTAGACTATTCAAATCAAACGTACTATCAACCCTTACGTATGCTTGTGAAAGCTGGAAAACAACAAGAGACATAGAAACAAAGTTGAACACATTCGAAAATAAATGTCTAAGGAAAATACCTGGTATAACGTGGAACGAATTCAAAACAAACGAGGAAATCAGAGAAATCGCCAATCAACCACTAATATCTTCAGTAATAAAGAAAAGACGATGGTCATATGTTGGACATGTGATGAGAAGAGATAATAACCGAATAGCAAAGCAAGTCCTCAGGTGGGAAACAACAGGTAAAAGGAAAAGAGGAAGACCCAGAGAGACACTGAGAAGAACATTGATGAGAGAGGCAAGGGCAGCAGGAATCGGCTCCCTCAATGAGATAAAGCTGCTTGCACAGAACAGAGCCACATGGCGAGATTTGATAAAATATCTTTAATAGAATTAAAAACTGCTAGAACAAAAATTCAGATAAGAGAAGGAGTGTCTTGGTCTACGTTCTATGGGCCGGCTACGGCTCGAAAGGTCGATAGATAGATTATATATATATATTCTTTTTTTAAATGCAACGTCAAAATCGGAAATGTCGAGTCTTAAAGTGCAAGAGATCACAACTTGGTTGCTGCAAATTTCGAGAATTGAAACCAAAGAGAAAAAAAAAAAAAACAGCAAGTTTATACAGGAGAGCGTGGAATAATAAGTAGTACCATGCACACAGGTAACAGAAACATTCTCACAGAACTTCATTCATAAGGTGCGCCGTTGCTCTCTTGCCATGACCTTGCGCAATAGTCTACAACCGTTATTACAATCAGGTTCATCTGTGTAGTGTTTCCGTCTTGACACGGCTCGTGTGTCCAAAAATAGACGCAAATGTTCTTTTCTTAAAAAAAAAAAAAAAAAAAAAAAGCCAGCTGTTATTTAAGGATGACTGAAAGAAAGAGGGAGGAGTAAGAAGATATCAAATGCGGGGAGGAGAGATATGTCAAGGTCAAGTCTTGACCCAGAATAATAAGACCAGGAGACAAATATCAAAGAGGTCGGCGCGTGCACGATTTGGTATGCAGACGGGCACTTGTCGAGGTCTGTTTGTTGTGCGCTCCCCCTTATACCAGCTGTCAAAGGTCCGCTTATTATGTCCGCGTAATATTTCTTATTCAGGGATTAACAGCAACGGTATATGAGCACGGCCAGGGAAGGGAAAGAAAGAGGGAGTGGGGTTAAAACTTGTGACATGAACTTCTTTCTTTTTGATTTGGACAGCACCGGTTAGGCGGCATCGGCAACCCACAACTAACCAAGACATCAAATCACCCTTAGAGGGGCGTTAAAACAAAATGACTAACGACGTAAATGAATATCGCAATACTTCCCACGGTTAATCTATTCGGAAAGATAATAACTTCGCTCTAAAATCGGAGGCAAGGTGCATGGCAACACCAGAGCTGGGAGCTGTCGGCGACTCATAGATGATGGAGACAAGGCGCTTGACAACACCAGAACTGGAAGCTGTCAGTGTCTCAAAGATGATGGTTTGCGCCAGGATCGGTGAACCAGAACCATTAGACCCTACTCCACATCTTCGTTGTGCCTCTAGAAACTGCCTGACCAGTCTAGTCTGGCCAAATGAGTAGAGATCGTAAAGGGAAGGCAATCTGGCACTCAAAAGCGTCGTACTAAAGTCGGATGGGTTGGGCAGAAAAGCATAAATAAGTCACAATAGAAAGAATCTAGGTTTATGTAACGTCATAAAAAAGACTGGTGACTAAGAGGTCTATCAATTCCCTTTGTAACGGGAGACAAATAATAATAATTGGATATTATTATAGAGGGAAACTCCCGAGACGGTAATTCAGGGAATCATAGGAGGAAGAGGTATGTATGTAAACGTAAAGTAACCCCGTCACGCCAAGTGGCGTATAGGGAATATGGTGTTAGTAACCATACATTTTACAGACCTTCGGCACATGATTTTCGGGGTAATGTGGTCGGTATTACATCCGTGCCGCTTTACTTTCGCAGAAAAAAATCCGGTATCCATTAAAGGCTGGGTGAACCGAAGCCGTCGGTTGGGATCGAACCCTACCTCTTGTCCTGTGTAGTCTAGATCACAAACCACTGAACTATCGCGGCTCCGAAGAGGTATGTAATTCTGCAAAATGTAATATGTAAAGGGGATTCCCTATGCAACCATCGTGGGAACGCCACAAAAGACTCTTGGCTCTAAATCAGGCTGATGCCGACGACTGTTATATCAGTTTTCTGTACGTTTCTATATTCGTTTGCTAAATATGGTCCTTAAAACAAAGCTACAGAAGAAAATACAAGGTATGGAGTTGAAAGGTTATCGTAGGTTAATCGGAACACCTTAATTAGATCGTATCATAAATGAAAAAGTTCACAAAAGGATGCAAGAAGCAATAGGAGTAAAGTATGTAAAGTGAAGAGCCCCGTCACGACCAAGTGGCGTATAGGGAATATGGTGTTAGTGACCATAATTGTTACAGACCTTCGGCACATGATTTTTGGGGTAATGTGGTCGGTATTACGCCCTGCCGCTTTACTTTCTCAGAAAAAATCCGGTACCCATCAAGGTGTACATGGAAGCCGTCGATCAGGATCGAACCCGACCACTTGTCCTTTGCAGCTCAGTTCACTAACAACTGAGCTATCGCGGCTCCCCGAGCAATCGGAGCACATGATGATGTTTTGGCTCTTGTAAAGAGACGCAAGATTAAATGGTCTGGGCAAGGTATCGCAAAGCAATTCTACACGAAACGTTAAAAGGAGCGAGGAGACATAAGTCGAGACGGGAAGATACCACCAAAGAATGGACAGGTCTCGACTTTTGCCTACTCAAATTTGAATGCCTGAAGATAGAAATCAATTTGAAAATATTGACTAAGTCTGTCAGTGGCGTTCCAACAACCCCCAGGATTATGGGATGAAGGACGATTAAGAACAAAAATAGAACCGTGACTGTAATGTTGGCGGCACTACGCCAGTCCCTGCTTTATTTCACATAAAAAACCCAACGCCCAATAAGTGCAGGTGAGCCTTGAACACCAGGAATGGGCGGGGGGGGGGGGTGTGACTTGGTTGGTCTCGAGGCAAGACGCCGGTCTCAAGACAGAGAGGTTGTGGGTTCAAATCCTGGTTGCAGTAGTTGGATTTTTTTTATTTATCATTTCTCTTTGCAGCAACTACCCCTGGTCGCAGCAGCGAGGCCCGGCTTGAAACGTCAATTACTCATCGATGAAAAATTATGAGTACCACCGAAGACGAAGTTATTTCTGCCTGTGCGGCGAGGGACCCCGATGCTCACAGCTGCCATGGAAAAAGGGATTAACACGCACAATTCAGTTCCAAGTCTCTAGGAACTTCGCTAGAGGTGAAAACTGGCGAACGCGAAAAATAAAATTATAAAAACACCAGGAGAAAGCGACCATTGTTTCCTCATATAATGGGAAGAAAAGAGCAGCTGGATAGTATTGTGAATGTGCGGCTGGGAAAAAAAAAACTGAAGAAAGAATATATAGAAGAAAGCAGAAAGAAAAAATGCCGGATAGTTTAAAATAGTGCATTGGTAAGAAATCAACAAAATTAAACAGTACGGATTTTTAAAAAAGTTGTGGATAGACATGATCCCCTATGCCAGAAGGCGAAATGTTAAACAGCCAGGTCATCAAACCTACCTATATGCTTCCTGGCCTACTCAGCCATAAATGGGTAGTTCAGGAAAAAGAAGGACGGTGCTGGCGGAATGCTGTTCATGTCATCCAAAAATAAATGTGCCGAACAACAACGACGGACACGTGTTTGGGTTTTTTTTTCTTTCTTCTGTTTCATCTTGTCATGTTTGTTAAGAGAGGCGATCCAGCGATCTAGCTGAGTGCAGTCCATGTACACCCAGCCTTAATGGGTACCGGATTTTTTTCTGGGAAAGTAAAGCGGCACGGGCGTAATACCGACTACATTACCCCAAAAATCATGTGCCGAAGGTCTGTGAAACAGACTAACAGCATCGGAGAACAACAGAGCTGATGAAGACCCATCTCCGCCTGCCAGCGGTGTTCCAGGACACAGGCCATCTCGTCCGGACAAGCGATTAAGGATACAAGTGGGAAGGCCACCTGGTACTCAAAAGTGCTGTGCTGAAGTCGCATGTGTTGAGCCGAAAGGCGAAATCCTCGCACCAAACACAACGAATCTACGCCCACTCAGCCTCTTTTTAAGGGCGGTTGGCCATAGTAGCAGCCATAGAGTGAGCACACGAAAGAAAGAAAGAAAGAAAGAAAGAAAGAAAGAAAGAAAGAAAGACAAGAACGAAAGAAAACAAGAAAGAAAGACAGAAACAAAGACTAGACTCCTGTTCACCATCATCATCATCATGAGCCATACCGGTTGGCGTAGGCGATTATGTCCTTCCACAATCTTCTATCCACAGTGCATCGTATCAGTTCTGTTGACTGTTCTTTATGCCATGACACCAAACTATCCAGTATTTTCTCTCTTTGTCGTCCGCGATATCTTTTTCCTTTATTTTGCCAGTTGTAACCAAGTATTCCAACTATCCTCTTCTCACGATGTGCCCGAAAAATGTTGATTGTTTTTTTGTGATGTTTTTTAGGAGTTCCCTTTTTGTGTTGGCCTCTTTTGAGAATTTCCTCATTGGTCTTTTAGCTGTCCAGGGAACTTTCAATATTCTTCTGAGAAATCCCCCTTTTTTTTTTACCTCTAATCGTCGTTTCATTTGTTTGTCTACTGTCCATGATTCCCATCGATTGGTCATAATTGGTTCTATATAGCACCGATGAACTCTCTTTCTTACTTCAATTGATATAGATTTATACCCCTGATACTCTTGTAAGATCCATCATTCCTCATTTGTTTTCTTTGTTTAGCATTAGTTTGTGCTTGAGCCCGGCAGAACACAAGCTGGGAACGATCAGTGACTCATATCAGACTGCTTGCCTTCGGATCAGTGAACCCGAACTAGTTAATATCCTGCTACACCTCCCCATTGTGGGCATGGAAGCAGACTAACTGGTCTGGCCAAACAAGTAGGGACCGAAGATGGAAGGTAACCTGGTGCCCCAAAATACCTAGTTAAGGCTTGATGATTAGGGTCAAAATATCAATATTGAAAATATATTTCTTTTTTTTTTTAAGCGAAAAATACAACGCATCTTCGCCAATTTAACGTTTTTTAATGGTGGACTATAAAGAAGAGTATGAAATAAGGATTAGAAGCCACGGAAATTGGATTTCTCAGAAGAATGTTGAGAGTTCCCTGGAAATTTAAAAAGGACAAACCAGGAAATTATCAATGATGCCAACACAAAAAAGGAGCTCTTAAAAAAAACATCAGAAATTTTTTTTCCCGGCATATCATGAGAAGGGAGCCGCGATAGCTCAGTGGTTAGTGAACTGGACTACAAAGGACAAGGGGTAGGGTTCGATCCCAACCGACGGCTTCCGGGTTCACCCAGCCATAAAAGGGTACCGGATTTTTTTCTGGGAAAGTAAAGCAGCACGGGCGTAATACCGACCATATTACCCCAAAAATCATGTGCTGAAGGTTTGTAAAATATAGGGTCACTAACACCATATTTCCCTATACGCCACTTGCGTGACGGGGGTACTTTACTTCCTTTTTTTTTTTTAATATCATGAGAAGAGGAAAGTTGGAATACTTGGATACAACTAGCAAAATATAGGGAAAAAGATATCGCGGACGACAAAAAGATACTAGATAGCTCGGTGCAATGACATGAAAAACAATCATCAACAGAATTGATACGATGCACTGTGGGCAGAAAATTGTGGATGGAAATGGTCGCCTACGCCAACCAGTACGGCACATGATGATGATGATGATGTTGATAAAGAATAGTCATAGGACAAGGAAGAAAAATAAAGAAAAGAAGAATAAAAGAAAGAAGAGGAAGAAGTAGAGAAAAAAGAGGCGGAAGAAAAAGAAAAAAGAAGAGGGAGAAAAAAAAGAACATGAGAAAGGGGGGGGGGAGAAAAGGAAGAAGAAAAAGAAGAAGAGCAGGAGGGAGAAAAGGAAGAAACAGGAGGAGGGAGAAAAAAAAGGAGTAGCTGATGTTTCATCGTTGTAAAATTGAGCCCATGCAGTGTTTCAGCAACTTTACTACGTCTCTTCCTCGCGCTATTCCTTAACCCCTATAGTTACAGTTCGAAAAATATTGAGAATACTATAGACAGCTAAGAAGAGTAATGAAAACGTTTTGAAAGAAACCAAAGCAAAGAGAGAACTAATTTCCAATATTAGGAAGAAACAAATATCATTTTTTTGGCCATGTATTGAGAAGGGAACGGCTGGTATATATTGTAACAACTGGGAAATTGAGGGACGAAGAGATAGAGGGAAGCAAAGAGAAAAGATACCAGACAGCTTAAGAGAATGGCTTGGCAGAAGGTCAACAACAGAAATGATAAATAACTGTAGTGATCGAAAGTTGTGGAGACACATGATCACATCGCCAGCAGGCCCGGTACTTGATGATGATGATGGTGATTGAGAAGGGAACAGCTGGAATATACTGTGACAACTGGTAAAGTTTTAGGGTCAAGGAGATAGAGGGAAGCAAAGAGAAAAATAGGAGACAGCTTAAGAGAATGGCTTGGCAGAAGGTCAACAACAGAAATGATAATTAAATGTCGAGATCGAAATTCGTGGAGAGACATGATCACCTACAGCAGCAATGTTTGTACTTACAGTTGTGTCTTGTTCTGACTGATGTTTACACACAACACGAGAAGCTCTCTCGGCTACGTGATGCAGTGCTGCTCCTCTATCCACGCTGTCAGTAGTGTTAATCGGTTTTATTGTGTATAAATAATTAATTAGATGTGCTCACTGCATTGATTTTGTCGACTCCTAAAACAGGTCTTCCCCCCCCCCCACCCATCCCTGGCACGTAGACAAGATGCCGCGGAGAAAGAAATCAAATGTTGGTGGTGCTGAACAAAGAAAAAATAACAGGATATGGAGAAAAGGCACAAGACTGCTTCAGATAAATGCAGGGAAGATAACAAGGCAACTTGCAGGCAGCACTTGAGACACAAGACTGGAGAGATCAATGAAGCCGGTCGGGGCGGCGCATGAAAGACAAGCTTTAAACCAAGAACGGTTTCACAGCTGTTTTTCTCATCGAAAAGTGGCATTTTTGTTATAATCGTGGAAATTAAATTTGCAGCATTTATGGACGAAAATGTTCTATTACATGCCCTTCATGCTTAAGACTAATATTGGGTGTAAGTGGTTTCAATTTGTGACAACACATACAGAAAACGTAAATTTTAAGTAAAGGAAATATTTATGAACATTTTAGTAGGACAATGGGCAGAACGAAAAGATTGGCAAATTTAGAAGTTTCCAGGGTGCAATATTACATTGTTAACCTTAACCTTTTTTTGTGTCATTTTTATTTTTAAGATAGAGCTTCTTCAAGACACTTTGAATACAAAAAACAAACTAAAGGCTCCCTACAAGCCTTGCTAGGCGTATGGGGAACATAGTGTTAGTGACCATATTTTTCTATGAACACCGGCGCATTTTTTTATATGGTCAGTATCACGCCAGGTCGCCATTACTTCCCAGAAAAGTCTCTGGTGTCCATTTTTAGAGGCTGGGTCACCTCCGGAGCCTTGTCATTACGAAAAATATCCGCCACTGCTGGGGATCGAATTCGGACCCTTCTAGTCAGGAATCGAACACACTAACCACTCAGCCACCGAGGTGAGCACACTAACCACTCAGCCACCGAGTCTCTTCTTTGAATGTACAACAGACAAACCGTATCTTCATGGAAAGGCGGGAGCCGCGATAGCTCAGTGGTTAGTGAATTGCACTACAAAGGAAAAGAGGTAGGGTTCGATCCCAACCGACGGCTTCTGGGTTCACCCAGCCTTAAATAGGTACCGAATTTTTTTCTGGAAAAGTAAAGCGGCACGGGCGAGATACCGACCACATTACCCCAAAAATCATATGCTGAAGGTCTGTAAAATTTGTGGTCACTAACACCATATTCCCTATACGCCACTTGGAGTGACGGGGCCTCTTTACTTCTTTTTACTAGTCAGGAATCGAACACACTTACCACTCAGGCTCCGAGTCTCTTTGAATGTGCAACAGAAAAACCTTATTTTCATGGAAAGGAACAAATGAACAAATCAACTAAAGTCTTAGTGACAAACATCTGTGCTGTACGCCTTTTGTTCAACATTGACAATATGCCAAGAGATGATGCGGAGGTGTGGGGGATAAGTTGGGAGGGGAATACAAATAGCTCGGTGGGTAGGTAGGCAAGCAGATTAATCTATACACAGATAAACAGACAGGCAGATAATAATAGATTTGACAAATAAATAGACAGGCAGATAATAATAGATTTGACAAATAAATAGACAGATAGGCAGATAATAATAGATTTGACAAATAAATAGACAGATAGGCAAACCTCAATCCAAAAAAAAAAAAAAACGTTTCACCACAAACATATCCCGTCTAGATTAAGTGTAAAAATTATTTCACAGACTCTTGCAGTTACGTTATATTTATGGTTATGTTATGTTCATCGAGTCTCGGTGGCTGAGTGTTTAGTGTGCTCGCCTCCTGACCAGAAGGATCAGGTTCAATCGTTCGACCTCTAGCAGTGCCGGATTTTTTCCGAACTGACAAGGCTCCGAGATTCACCCAGCCTCTAAATTGGGTACCAGAGATTTTTCTGTGAAGTAAAGGCGGCCTGGCGTGATACCGAGCACATCACCCATATACAAAATATGGTCACTAAAACCATATACCCCATACGCCTAGCAAAACATGGAGGGAACCTTTACTTGTTATGTTCCCCCCAAGAAGCGAGCAGAAAGCTTTGAATCTCTCCCTTGGAAGTGACATTGCTTTGATCTCTCCTTCTGGAAGTCAACCATCGACTACCAAATGAATAAATGGTCCTCTTCGTCACACGTTCTATCTTCTTCTTCTTCTTCCTTTTAGCTCACTGTGGAGTATAGGTCGTCAACAATCACTTTCAGCTGCCTGTGGAGCATAAGTCGTTAACAAACACTTTCATCTCTCTGTGGAGCATAGGTCGTCAACAAACACTTTAATCTGCCTGTGGAGCATAGGTCTTCAACAAACACTTTCAGTCCATGTGGAGCATAGGTCTTCAACAAACAGTTCCAGCTGCCTGTGGAGCATAGGTCTTCAACAAACACTTTCAGTCCCTGTGGAGCATAGGTCGTCAACTAACACTTTCAGCTGCCTGTGGAGCATAGGTCGTCAACAAACACTTTCAGTCCCTGTGGAGCATAGGTCGTCAACTAACACTTTCAGCTCTCCGTGGAGCATAGGTCATCAACAAACACTTTCAACTCCCTGTGGAGCATAGGTCGTCAACAAACACTTTCAGCTGCCTGTGGAGCATAGGTCTTCAACAAACATTTTCAACTCCCTGTGGAGCATAGGTCTTCAACAAACATTTTCAACTCCCTGTGGAGCATAGGTCTTCAACAAACACTTTCCAAGCCGTTATGTTTCTTGTCATTCTTTTAAGATTATGTCTTCCCCACCATCTTCATCCCTGCTTCCATGTGTCTTCTCCAAGAATATTTTCGTCTTAGACAAAGGCCCCTATCTTTCCGGTGTGACTGATAACTTTTTTCTCTTTAACCTGTCATTGTTTATGAAATTTTTGTGGCATACATTTTTACATTACAGGAAAGAAAACCCCATACTCAACCCTCCTTAGTCGCCTCTTACGAACATGCCTGGTAGGGAATAGTGCTACATTTCTTTACTCCCCTTTCGGACCCCTGCAGCGTACGGGCCCGCACGCTATTTATAGGATGTTAAATTGGTGTGTAGATGCATTATGATGTGGTCTTCAACTCGAGGCTGTACCAATTTGAACATTTCCACCCCAAACATGCAACTTTAGTATGATATTTTTGAGTACCGATGTTGTCTTCACTCCCTTTCATCCCTACTGATTTCTCGTTTGGCCAGACTGGACAGTCTGTTTCCAGAAGTACAGCTGGGAGGTACAGCAGGGTCTTAACCAGCTTTGTTGTACGCCGATACTGACGTATGCAGTCAGCTATGGTTCGCCGATAGTGACGTATGCAGTCAGTTATGGTTCGCCGATAGTGACGTATGCAGTCAGCTATGGTTCAATGATCCTGACGTATGCAGTCAGCTATGGTTCGCCGATTCTAACGCTTGCAGTCAGCCGTGGTTTGTTGACTGCTCTCGGCTCCTTGTTCTTCTATACATCTTCCTCTTTCGATATTGTTTAACTTTTCTCTCTCTTTTTCTACAACAAGATAGAAACTATGATAACATAAACAAACAAACAAAAAAAGCCTACAGAATGTAGAGTAAAATTAAATGGAAAAATCCTGAAACACGTGAGAAGATTAAAATACCTGGGATCATTAATAACATCAGATAGCAGATGCACTGCAGAAATTAGAAACAGAACAGGACAAGCAAAGACAGGATTCCATCGAATGTGAAATATCATACGTAACAAATCATTGTCAAATTACAGTTAGAAAACGTGTCCTAAAGTGTTACATCGAACCTGTTCTACTTATATGGAAGTGAGTCATGGGCGATAAATAAGACAACACAAAGAACATTAGAGGCAGCTGTGATGTGGTTTATCAGAAGAATGTTACGAATTCCATGGATAGCAAAATTTACAAATGAAGAATGTTTTAAAACGAGCTGCAGAAACCAGAAATATCATAAAAATCATTAGGAAGATATATTCTACATTTATGGGGCATGTGATGCGAAAAAAAGACATTGAGAATATTATTTTTTAAAAATAAAAAAAACAGGCAGAATTAATTGAAAGAAGAGCAGAGGAAAACCAAGAGAAAAAATATTGAACAGTTTATCCAAAGGGCATAACAGAAAAACGACCAACTGAAGTTATGATATACATGAAGGACCAAGTAAACAGCCAACAACGGAACTGATACGATGCACTGTAGACAGTAGATTGTGGAAGGACTTGATCGCCTACGCCAACCGGTATGACACATGATGATGATGGTGATGAAGGACCGAGTGATGTGGAAAGAGGTTATCGCCTACGCCAACCGGCATGGCACCTAATGATGATATTTCGTAAACCCACAGAGGGATCCCCCTCTATTAACAGTTGCACAGAGTGTCTGTTTTCATAGCGTGGGCTCATGCCAGCAGCAGATCACTTTGATGTAAATGAGTAGAAGGAGAAGCATCAACACAGATACTCTCCGACTTTGGAGTATTTTCTCGTCGCGAATTTTAATGCTTTTGGTACTATAATAATCCATTGTGCCCGATTAGTGACCATTTTTTTACCTGGTTTTTTTTTTTTCGATTTCCAACTGTCAAAAAGCAGAATCAAAACCTGGCATTTCTTGCTGGTATCCGTGGGGGCTAGCGGAGCCGACCGTAAACAAACCGACGGAAGTGGCAACGGAACACCACCGTCGTAACTTCTTTGTACAATCATGAATTGCCACAATATATTGTAACAACTAGGAAAATTGAGGGACGAAGAGATAGAGGAAAGCAAAGAGAAAAAATACCAGACAGCTTAAAAGAATGGCTAGGCAGAAGGTCAACAACAGAAATGATAAAATGTCGAGATCAAACATTTGTGGAGAGACATGATCACCAACGACAGCAGGCCGGGTAGTTGATGATGATCCGCGGGGGGCTAAACATCGGATTTCACTAACCAGAGACCACGAGCAAACCAAAGATTCGATTTTTTTTTTCTTCAATACTTCCCACAACCTATGATGCGAGTCGAAACTGGAACCTTCTTGCCCAAAAACGAATGTCTCCCCTCTAGACCATCCAGCGCGCGCTGCACATCTAGAGGGCAACCAGCCCAAATCTCAAATTAACTTTGCCTGCTCTGATGCTAACGATTAATGTCTGATCTACGATCTCCAGGTGGATCTGTCTGTGGCAATCCCATCCAAATCAATTATACGCTCTTACAAGAGTTATTAAAGGCAACAGAATCCATCTGGGATAACACCGACCAGGAAGATGCAGCCATCTATTCAGACGGATCCGTAATACGACACCAAATGAGTACACGGGCATTTACGCTGGGCAGGCAGAAGTCAAAGAAGACAGCGATGCATACGTTATGACCACGAGTACCATAACGATGGGGTTGATGGCAGTGACCATGACATTCATCCGGTTAGAGTCACAGGACTACACCCTCGCCTGTATATTAAGTGATTCCATGAACATGATAAGAAAAGTGGAGGCAGGCAATGGTAGAGTCATCGCAGAAGTCAAAATAGGTACAGTAGTCTTTCTCTACGTCTCTGGGCACGCGGAAGGAAGTACGGTGAAATGAAAGAGCGGACAGGTTGTCTAATTGTGCTCACATCGTCACCCCTTCGATTGAAAGAAAAGGGAGTTAAGATGGGCACAGCCAGAAACGGGAAATTAAGTGGGCATATTAGGGGACTTATTAAACAACACAGAACTGAGAGTTATCAGTCGCTGGACGCTCTAGGATTTGAGGAGGGGATCTGAGCACCAATGGACATGTTCGGTGCGCAGTGATGATAGCCCACAAATAAACTCATTAACTCAGGAATCCATAGAAAACGGGGACACACGCCCACATCAGCAACAGAGTTGGAAGCTACCAACGACTCATAGCTGATCAATTGCACTAGGATCGGTGAACCAGAACTATCAAGAGATCCTACTCCGCCTCTACGTTGTGCCCCTAGTAACAAAGTAACTAGTCAAGCATAGCCAAGCGAGTACAGACTTAAGAGAGAAGGCAGCCAGGTAATCAAAAACGTTATGCCAAAGAAGGATACGTTGGACCTAAAGGCGCAGATATCATAATTCTACTGCAAACTGCAGAACAACGTATTTTACGCCACCTTTACGTCCTGTTAAGGGTGGATGACGAAGAAGTCTACTTAATATCTTTAATCGTAGGGTGAACTCAAAAAAAAAGAGATTTAAAAAAAAAAGAGAGAGAACTCAGGTGACAGATAGAAAAGATAACTTTGCAGATATAGATCTATCCAACGAAAGATTAAGAAAAACATCAGTTTGGTATTTTCACGTTAACATTTTCAAACTGATATACAGCAGCCCTAGCAGACATTTGTTTGTAAAGGTGATACCTTTCTTGTCAAGGAGACGTGTTGATTCCCAGATCTTCTAACTACAAGTTGATAACTGGCATTACGTAGAAAGCGTACCACTTTAGTTTTGTCTTAGATACCTGGACGTATTGACATGTTTTTCTAAGCCAATAACTGTCCAATGAATATTTGTCAAGAAAAACACGGTGGTAAATAAAGACGTACTCTGACCTCTATCATGAATGAAACACGAAGGGGCAGTTTTAGTCTGGCAACAGCCAACCACGTCTTTCACAACTAAACTACGATCCTAGCTGGCAGCAGCCAAAACTTCAAGTAGACAAGCGGTGGGTGATTAACCTGGCTAGTCCGCCCTAGCGGAAGCATTTTGATTGAAAAGATGCGTGAAGTAAGGAAGAAAAAAGTGGGTTAAGGAAGACAGAAAACACCAGTTAGGGGCGGTGGCCATGTATCGGTTGCCTTTATTTACAAACTGTACAGGTAACCGAATGTTACGTCAGGAACATCCTGGCAAGGGTCAGTGAGTGCACACATTCTTTTAGAAACTAGAACACGCACTATTTTTTTTTTAATCACTAAAACTTAATCTTTAAAACAGGTCAAGTGCTGAAACTAGTATTTTTTTTTTTTAATTTAATTGACCGAATTAAATCTTGCGTCACATGAGAAAATATATATATATATATATTTATATTTAATGGGTAATTGCAGTCCAATATGGTTGTGAAACATGGAGAACAAAATTGACAATCACGAAGATACAGACTTTTATTAATGGATGCTTACGCAGAATAAAAGGATGGAAATGGCAGGACAAAATCACTAACATAGAATTATGGAAACGTACCAGTCAAATACCAGTGAATAAAGAGATACAGCGAAGACGATGACGCAGGATAGGACACACAACAGAAGCCAACTGAGAGTATTAAACAACAGGCCCTTTTTTGGAATCCCCAGGGGAAAAGACAAAGAGGAAGACCAAGGAATTCTGGGAGAAGACAGATAGAAGCAGAGATGAAGATGATGGGGAAGACATGAAATGATCTTAAAAGAATGGCAAAAGACAGAACGACTTGGAAAGTGTTTGTTGAAGACCTATGCTCCACGGGGAGCTAAAAAGGTAGAAGAAGAAGAAGAATTGCAGTCCAATAGCAACAGTCGTTAGGTGATGAAGCGTTAGTGACTTCATACAGCCAGCTTTAACATATGGATGTGAATCATGGACAATAGGACAACAAATCAAGAAAATCACTGGAGGTTGTAGAAATGTGGTTTTACAGAAGAGTGTTGAGAACACCATGGACACCTAAGAAAAGTAATGAAAACGTTCTGAAAGAGGTCAAAGCAAAAAGAGAGCTAATTTCCAATATTAGGAAGAAACAATCATCATTTTCTGGCCATGTAATGAGAAGGGAGGCCGGAATATGTTGTAACAACTGGGAAAATTGAAGGACAAAGATATAGAGGGAGACAAAGAAATATCGGGAAAGAGAGATCGCGGACGACAAAGAGAGAAGATACTGGATAGCCTGGTGTCACGGAAACAGTCAACAACAGACCTGATACGATTCACGGTACATAGAAGATTGCGGAAGAACATGATCGCCTACGCCAACCGGTATGGCACATGATGATTTTCACATTTAACACAGCGTATGGCACAGCTGTGGGAGCCGCGATAGCTCAGTGGTTAGTGAACTGGACTACAAAGAATAAGAGGTCGGGTTTGATCCTAATCGACGGTTCCCGGGTTCACCTAGCCTTTAATGGGTACCGGATTTTCTCTATGAAAGTAAAGCGGCACGGACGAAAACCGACTACATTACGACACAAATCATGTGCCGAAGGTCTGTAACATTTATGGTCACTAACACCATATTCCCTATACGACTCGTGGTTTTTTACTTTTACTACGGCACCGCTGTACACTACTGATATTATGTTTTCCTTGTCACTAACCACTGAGCTATCGCGGCTCCCGATTCTTCTTCTCTACATACAGAACCGTTTGTAGCCATAACTCATATTGTAATATATTTCCATAACAATTGGAATACTTCTCACAAGAAACTACCACAGTTGTCTATATTTGAGAGCTGTATTCTCAGAAATTGCGTCAGACCGCAATCTGTGGATACACACTCTAAAGGTCCACCTCAAACAAGAAGCAGACAGATTCATAGAGAAAGAGAATACACGGCGCAAGGAAAGAAAAGAAAAAAAATAACATTTCTAGGGGCGCTGAAAAATCCATAGTCAACTTTGATGATGGAGGCTACTATACTATACCATACTATACCACACCATACCATACTATATCACACTATACTATACCACACGATACTATCAGGGCCGTCTTTACACCATTGTGGGCCCCTGGGCATAGAAATAGTGTTGGCCCTTGGGCAAAGAAAGAGTGCTGCCCCCCCCCCCCCCCCCCCGCAGGAATAAAAAATAAATGGATGATAATATTAAAAATGATGTATTATCACTAATTTCAACAAAATTGTTGTTAAAACATGCTGTACAGCTGCAACTTTAATCAACATTAAACATGAAAAACAGAGAAAAGAGATTTTATTTGCATGTTTTGAAGTATTACACATGATATTTACAAAAACAGATATTTACATATGTTTTTTTAAATAATAAGCACCATAACATATGACATCTATTACACAAGGTCAAACAAAGGTATTAAAATTCGTAATGGAAAAAAAATACTTAGATTAGAAACATTTCAGTACGGTACTTTATTATAACAAGCGTTTGCGACATTTATTTTCTGAAAATTGTTTTATTATCGGCTTCAAGTCAATGGTCTTCAGGATGTCATTGTCTATGCTCATGAGTGAAAGCCAGTTCAAGCGGTTTACTTCGTCCAGGAAAAAAAACGTGGACATCCAAATTTAATGAGGGGCCCCCAGGCACGGCTTATAGACATAGAGGGCCGGAGAGAGAGAGTTGGAAGTAATTGATAAACTTAAATGGCCCGTTAGCATATAAACACAAAATTATGAGATTTTTATAAAATAATACTAAATTGTATACGGGTTTTCCGAAACCCTACAACATATTCGCATGGGGCCCCTGTGATCGTGGGCCCCCGGGCAAATGCCCAACGGGCCTATGGGTTAAGACGGCCCTGGATACTATACCATACCATACTATAACATACTATACTATACCACACCATACTATACCATACCATACTATTCTCAGAAGCATTAATTAACGAATAATGCAAACATTAAGCTAGAAGAGAATTAACTTTTATAACGCACAATGCAACAACATTGATACTAAGAACAGAATTAAATGTCACCTTTTGCTTAAAACAAACAAACAAACAAACACGAGCCACGTGATTTTTGTTGACCATTTTCGCTACCTCTACCACTTTTGTAGTTCTTGACTGATCATGAACATTCCAGCGCCGCGTGACGTCACATAGGGCTTGTAGTTACGGTGTTATTTGCGGGACATCATCATTGCACTCCGAACATGCTCATAGGTGCTCAGAAACCCTCCTCAGCAAGTCTCGCAGTGCCCCCCCCCCCCCCCCCCGATATGCTCGAGCTTCTATAAATCTATGCCTGCCGATATTATAATTAATACCTAGATGCAATATTATAAAGCAATATAGCTTCCGACTTAACGAGTTAGCGGAGAAACAAAGCGGCCTGACGTTGTGCTACTCATTTCATAAATGTCAATAGCGTGACAGTTAACTCTTTATCTTACATTTTAACACTATGAAACGATGAACAATTGTTTCTCCCGTCAGCCAGCTTTTCCCTCTAACGAAGTCCTTAGAGACTAGGAACTGAATTTTGCGTGTTAATCCGTTTCTCTTTGGCAGCAGTGTGCACAGGGGTCCCTCGCCGCACAGGCAGATAACTCCGTCTTCGGAGATACTCATATTTGTATCCGTCCATGAGTAGTTAACGTTTCAAGCCGGGCCTCGCTGCTGAGACCAGGGGTGGTTGCCGCAGAGAGAAATCATAAATAAAATTCCCAACTGGTGCAGCCGAGATTTGAACCCACAACCTCAGTCTCCCCCCCCCCCCCCCCCCAAACTTTTAGTTTAATTCTCTCTAAAGTTGAAATCAATTAAGAAGCAGACAGATTCAAAGAAAAAGGGAATACACGGCGTAAGAAAAGAAAAAAATAGCGTCCCCTAGGGGCGCTGCAAAATGCAGTCAACTATGACTGAAGGAGGCTAATACAGTCAACTATGACTGACGGAGGCTAATACAGTCAACTATGACTGACGCAGGCTAGTACAGTCAACGATGACTGACGGAGGCTAATACAGTCAACTATGAATGACGGAGGCTACTATAGTCAACTATGACTGACGCAGGCTACTTCTACTATAATACTTAAAAATAGTAGTTTAGGGATCATTGTAATTTTTGGGGCAAGTAATGAGACACCCCGATGAAGGTCAGCTTAAATGGGGAGGTACCGGGTAAACGAGCCAGAGGCAGACCAAGTCTAAATTGACTGATAACATCAAAGATGGACAAGTGAAACTGTGACAAGATGCACCATCAAGACAAGAGACAAAGTAAAATGGCGCAATCTACACAAATAATAGCAACCATGTGGTATATATCATATCATCATCATCTAGTACCAAGTCTGCTGGCGTAGGTGATCATGTCTCTCCACAACTTTCGATCTCGACAGTTATTTATCATTGCTGTTGTTGACTTTCTGCCAAGCCATTCTCTTAAGCTGTCTGGTATCTTTTCTCTTTGCTTCCCTCTATCTCTTCGTCCCTCAATTTTCCCAGTTGTTACAATATATGCCAGCTGTTCTCTTCTCATTACATGGCCCAAAAAAAATGATGATTGTTTCTTCCAAATATTGAAAATTAGCTCTCTTTTTGCTTTGACCTCTTTCGGAATGTTTGCATTACTCTTCTTAGTTGTCCATGGTATTCTCAACATCATCATCGAGTGCCTTCTCCGCAACGAAGGTTGGCTACCATGGATCGCCATTCTACTCTGTTTCTTGCTTTGATGGTGCAGGCTGTCATAGAATGACTTGTCCATCTTTTGATGTTACTCGTCCATGTTAGTCTTGGTCTGCCGCTGCCTCTTTTACGTTGTATTTTTCCTTCCAATATTACTTTTAGTAGGCTGTTGTGTCTTTTAACATGCCCCCAAAATTTCATTTGTCTTGTCTTAATTGTATTAGTAGTTCTCTTTTTATTTTCAGTTGTTTTAAAACTTCATCGTTTATTATCTTTTGTTTCCATCCAATTCTACCTATTCTTCTATATATCCACATTTCAAAGGCTTCAATTTTCTGTTCTGTTTTATTGTCTAATGTCCATGTTTCTGCACCATACAGGAATATTGAGAAGATGTAACATTTTGCCATTTTTAGTTTCAGCCCTGCTGATATTTGTTTTGTTGTTAGTATATTTTTCATGGCATTAAAATTACTTTTTGCCATACCTATTATTTTGTTTATTTCAATTTTTCATTTTCCATCATTGGTTATAGTATGTCCCAGGTAGTTGTAGCTCTGGACTGTCTCCAGATGTATTCCCTCAACTGTGATATTTAATTGTAGGTCTTGAGAATTTTCTTTGTTTATGATCATAGTTTTAGTCTTTTTGAAATTCATATCTAGTCCATATTTTTTGCTTGTTATGTTTATCACATTGTTGTAGGTCTTTAGGATTTTCTGCTAGTAGAACAGTATCATTAGCATATCTTAGGTTATTGATTATCTTTTCATTAATGTTTAGGCCTGGCATCTCTGAGATGTTTTTAAAGATTTGCTCAGTGTATAGATTGAACAAGCTTGGTGATAGGATGCATCCTTGTCTTACTCCTCTTTTTATGTCCATGAGTGTAGAGTTCTCATTGTTATATCTTATTATTACTGTTTGCTCCCAGTACAAATTACATATTAGTCGTATGTCTGTGTCATCTAGATTTACATCCTTTAGGCAGTCTATAAGTTGGTTATGGTGTATTCTATCGAAAGCTTTGGTGTAGTCTATAAAGCAGGCATATATTGGTTTGTTTACTTCTGTGTACTTTTCAATCAATGTTTTCATGCTGAATATGGCTTCTTTTGTCCCACTGTTTTTCCTGAATCCAAATTGTTGCTTTTCTAATTCAGTATTGATTTTATTCTGAATCCTTCCCTGTATAACTACTCTCAACATTCTTCTGTAAAACCACATTTCTACAGACTCCAGTTATTTCCTTGTCTGTTGTCATATTGTCCATGATTCACATCCATATGTTAAGACTGGCTCTACATAACATTTAAGAACTCTTTTTCTTGTTTCTATTGTCAAAAATGGATTGCATAGTATCTTCCTCACTCTTTCTTTTCTGCCTTCCGTACAACACATATAGGCCCATTCAACATCTTTTTAATGGTGGACAGTGAGAAATGGACGATAGACGAACGAATAACCTGAAAAAAAAGTTCAGGACTTTAAATATGATTTCTACAGACAAATGCTGATCAATTTATTGTTAATTTTCATCTGTTAACCTCCCTTCGGGACACATCGAACGATTTGTTGTTTCCCTTTATCTTCCAATTAGTTCTGGTACCTGAGAGAGCGAACTAGACAATATAACAACACCAAGGACAATAATAAAAGCGTGAGCTACAACTGGCGTGTGACCAGGTTAACAGCAGTCAATATTTATTAATTTCAGTCCGTCGGTGCAACGACCCTGACCCGCTGACGAGCGCTCTAAAGCACCCCCCAACACCACCACCACCCACATCCTTGTCTCAGCAAGAAACAGCACAATATCTCATTCACTGACGGCCGGGCGCCAAGTGCCGGGATCAAATTAGATCCTGCCAGCTCTAATAATGGAACGTGATGACGTAAGGGGGTTTTCGTGACCTGGTTCATTTATTTTTTTCCCCCGCGTTCCCCACCCCCTCACTCTTTCTTTTCTGCCTTCCGCTCAACAAATAAAAAGGTGCTATTTTTGTTCTGTCAGCAGGTTTTCCCGATCCCTTTCTTGCCCAGTACATCTAGAGCTGTAAATAATCTGATTGATGGCGTGCCAAGGACTGTTCAATTGAGGACGCCTGTACTAATAACCACTGATCCGAAAATGCTGAGTGCTAGTGATACGGTAATTAATTAATACCTAATTAAGAACAAAGCACGTAACAATAATATTGAGTTTGCGGAAGAGACTAGCGGCGCGTCACTGCAACTCGCACTGAGTGACTTAATAGTCTTAATACAAAACACGTGAAAAGACCAGTTACGGTTTTTTTGGAAAGTTGGTTATTTCAAAAAATTGAAGGAATAAACATGGAGACAGTTCAGAGCTACAACTACCTTGGACATAATATAACCAGTGATGGAAAATGTACAAATGAAATAAACAAAAGAATCATCATCATATGCCGTACCGCTGGCGTTGGCGATCATGTCCTTCCACAATCTTCTATCCACAGTGCATCGTATCAATTCTGTTGTTGACTGTTTTCCATGCCATGACACCAAGCTATCCAGTATTTTCTCTCTTTGTCGTCCGCCATCTCTCTTCCTTTTATATTGCCAGTTGTAACCAAGTATTCCAACTTTCCTCTTCTCATGATGTGCCTAAAAAATGTTGATTGCTTCTTTCTGATGTTTTTTTTAAGAGCTCCCTTTTTTGTGTTGGCCTCTTGAGAACTTCCTCATTGGTCTTTTTAGCTGTCCAGGGAACTTTCAACATTCTTCTGAGAAATCCCATCTCTGTGGCCTCTAATCGTCTTTTCATTTGTTTGTCTAATGTCCATGATTCGCTTCCATAGGTCAGAATTGGTTCTATATAGCATCGATGAACTCTCTTCTCATTTAAACAAAAGAATAGGAATGGCAAAAAGTAATTTTATTGCCATGAAAAATATACTAACATCAAAACAAATAACACCAGGGCTAAAACTAAGAATAGCAAAATATTACATCTTCTCAATATTCCTATATGGTGCAGAAACATGGACACTAGACAAGAAAACAGAACAGAGAATTGAAGAAGCCCTTGAAATGTCGATATATATAAGAATACGTAGAATTGGATTGAAAGAAAAGAAAACAATTGATGAAGTTTTAAAACAAGTAAAAATGAAAAGAGAACTACTAAATACAATTCAAACAAGACAAAAGCGATTTTAGGGTCATGTTAAAAGACACAACAGCCTACTAACAATAATATAGGAGGGGAAAATACAGGGTAAAAGAGGCAGAGGCAGACCAAGACTAACATGGACGAGTAACATCAAAAGATGGACAAATCAGCCTATGACAACCTGCACCATCAAAGCAAGAGACAGAGCAGAATTGCGCTCCATGGTAGCCAACCTTCGTAATGGAGATGGCACTCGATGATGATAGTTATTTCAGAATACAAATAGTGAGAGGAAGTAAACAAAATTTAAAATGTTAAAAAGTGTGATAGAGCGAATTAATTAACTCGTAGATAATTACTGGCGTCAGGATCAGTCAACCACAGCGGAATAAGACCATACAATACCCCATAAGAGTCTTAGATGCACTATTAGTATTGCAGTACCTACCTATAAGACTTAGAGAACTTAGTGTCTATATTAGGGTATGCATCGTTTGCTGGTATGATGTCATAGCAAGATAGGAATTGTATTGGAACCCACAAGGAAAGAGAAAGACAATAGGGCACATGCATACATGGATGCCTCGTAAGAGGCGACTAAGGAGATTGATCGATGGCTTGACAAGCTGTAATTGTAAAAGTATTGTTATGGAAACAGCGCCATATATTTTAGAGCAGTGATCTCTGCAATATGCGCCATTTTGGCACGCAAGGTTTCTGTTTTTGAGATTGTGGTTCTGCCCTATGTGCCGTCTTCGGCTCGAAAGGACGATAGATAGATACATGGATAGGAAAAGTCATGGAAACCACCGAGAATATTAGCCTAGATTGGAGTGAAGTAGAGACAATGACCAAGAATATAAATGGATGGAGAGATATGGCCTTCAATAAGGGGTCTAATGGGTTTTAATAGATTGTTCTTCTTCTTTCCTTCCTCATTTGCCTTTCAGCGTCGAGGGGAGATATAACTTGCGGTCTTGTGCTCTTATGTTCGCCTCTGCTGCTGTTATGTTTCCTAGTGCTTCTAATATTCCATCGATTCATCATTTTCGTGGTCGACCCATGGGTCTGGTATTCTCGCAACGTTTATTGAAGGCTCGTTGTATTGTGATTGATTTGATTGCTGAACTTGAAAGAAGAATATAGCGGGATATATGAAAGAAAATATGAACAATTTAATTTTCTAAAGTTTGCTGCTTCTAATTTAATTGTATTTTTTTTTGGTTCATTCATTATGTGCTGATAGTTGACAACTATTTTTCTTGTTATTCTCTTACCTCTGGCGAAGTCCCTAGAGACTAGGAACTGAGTTTTGCGTGTTAATCCGTTTTGTCCATGTTTCCCTGGCAGCCATGTGCACAGGGGTCACTCGCCGCACAGGCAGATAACTTCGTCTTCGGAGATACTCATATTTTTCGGTCCATGAGTAATTGACATTAGACGCCACAGAGATGGGATTTCTCAGAAGAATGTTGAAAGAAGACCAATGAGAAAGTTCTCAAAGAGGCCAACACAAAAAGGGAGCTCTTAAAAAAACATCAGAAAGAAGCAATCAACATTTTTTGGGCACATCATGAGAAGAGGAAAGTTGGAATACTTGGTTACAACTGGCAAAATAAAAGGAAAGAGAGATCGCGGACGACTAACAGAGAAAATACTGGATAGCTTGGTACCATGGCATGGAAAACAGTCAAAAATAGAACTCATACGATGCACTGTGGATAGAAGATTGTGGAAGGACATGATCGCCAACCGGTACGGCACATGATGATGATGATGAGTAATTGACGTTTCAAGCCGGGCCTCGCTGCTGACACTAGGAGTGGTTGTCACAGAGAAAAATCACAAATTAAAAAAATAATTGGTGCAGCCGGGATTTGAACCCACAACCTCTCTGTTTGGCGTCTTGCCTCGAGACCAACCCCCCTTTCTCTCCCCCCCCCCCACCTTTTCTGGTTATTCTGAATTCATTTTGTTCAAAAACTAATCTAAACATTTTATTATTCCGATGTATCTTATTCGATCTTCTATTGTTTGTTTTTGTAGATGTCAAGAGATACACAAAGCTCTAGTTCCACTCTTCTATTCTATCAATGGAATCCGTTTCATTGCATCGAGGCATTCCCATACCTGCTCCACAGCCAGTCCCAGCAATTCTCGAACCGTATGCAGAGTGATGATAGCTCAGTGGTTAGTGAACTGGACTACAAAGGACAACGGCTTCCGGGTTCACTCAGCCTTAAATGGATACCGGATTTTTTTTCTGGGAAAGTAAAGCGTCACGGGCGTAATACCGACCACACTACCCAAAAATCATGTGCCGAAGGTCTGTAAAACTTATGGTCACTAACACCATATTCCCTATAAGCCACTTGGCGTGACAGGGGATCTTTACTTACTATACTATGCAGAGTGATTGTTCCTGTAATTGTATTGATTTTGGTTTTTCCTTATCTTTTCCCACTACTCACTCCGGATCGACTAGACACCTTTTCCATCTTTAGACTCTTCAGTCTCTCAATATAAACATCCTAGTCGCACCCATCCTCTACCTCTCTTCAGGAAGGAAGAACAAACGTGGCGATGTCCTCCTTATCTAGAATCATTTCACTCATCACACACCCATAACCATTATCATTAAGCACTTGCGGTCGGATCTACTGCGTTTAGTGCACACCTTGACATGCGTTTTTCATCCGGATCATGTTTCGATATTCCGATTGCTTACGATTTATGATAGTATCATATGACGAAGGACAGCTCAGCTGCGTTTACTTTCGGGGCCGCTTGATCTTATGTCTTTTGGCGTGTGCTGTAGCTGCTATGATGGGGATTACAGCTGCCTTTCTTTTCTTTCTTTGGATCCTTTATTGATGAGTTTAATTCGGATGATCCCACTGACACGGGTGGTTGAACAATTATGGATTTTAATTCGTTTGCAGTGATACCGAGGCCTTCGATTAACTATAACCATCAAGCACTGTGGTCTGTCTTTGTTTCCCTGAAACATTGTCTATATCTACGATGTTGTTTCTTGTATAAATGGTTCTCGTTTTTGTAGTGCCCATGTATAGTTGTGCATGTAGTGTTGTATCCATGTGCCAATGAGTTTTCCTGTCTACTATATTCAGTACAGACGTGACGTATGTGTTCAGTAGTTAGATATCTATCTATCTATCTATCTATCTATCTATCTATCTACCTACATACCTACCTATCTATTTATCTATCTATCTATCTACATACCTACCTATCTATCTATCTATCTATCGTTTCGAGCCGAAGAAGGCAGAACCACAATCGCAAAAACAGAAACCTTGCGTGCCAAAATGACACATATTGCAGAAATCACTGCTTCTAAAATCAATGGTTCTGTTTCCATAACAATACCATTTACAATGACAGCTTGTTAAGCCATCGATCAACCTCCTTAGCCGCTTCATACGACATGCCTGGAAGGTCACAGTGTCACTATTCTTTACTTTCCTCATATTGAGGTCCTGGTAACACACGGGAGTCCATATAATGCTAAACAACGTGCTCGATGTTGTGTTACTCCGCTTTACTCTTGGTCTAAGGTTCTGCATCCTTCTGTCCCCTTATGATATGTCTTGTATGGTATTAAAACTCAGGGCATTTGTTTCCCAGGTTGGCAAATAATTATATATATAATTTGTGTATGTAGATCAATATCGATTATATAACTACTTTTTGATTTCAAATCACATCCAATAATGTATGTCTCTTCTCGTCACTTTCTTCAAACGTGTTAATCCTGTAGCTACTAACCTCCTTTCTTACTGCATCTATCCAACAACTAAATACATGTACGTACATTCACACATACATAATATAAATACTTTAGCAGTCAAACAGATTTTCTCAGTCGATGTAGAAATTAAAACTAATGATACACACACACACACATATATATATATTATATATATATGACTAAGAAAGAAAGAAAGAATGAAAGGAAAATCATCTGCCAGCCATAAAACAAATCTTAAGGCATAAAATAAATATTTTGACGAAAGATTTAAAAAAATATGATGTTCTGGCTGTTGCTGTTTAAAGCAATTCGTTATAAACAGAAGTATTTCAAGTGGATATAAAAAATACATGACAGATATATTTCTTGAAGAGTCTACACAAATAAACAAAGCATGAAACGATAGAGGTCACTGAATACTTCGGCCTAGAAAATGTTAACAAAATTCTGGAGAAATAATTTTCTGATACAGGCTGGGGCAATATTAACAGATTTGACATTCAATTTACGAGGAGTGGGTCTGGGTGGTAAAGAGGTAAGACGTCGGAATTTGGGTGAGTTCGAATCAGGTCACATGTAGTGAGAATGTTTCTCTTGGACTCCGTGGTCTCTTTTTGGTTTTACTCTCTCCCGGGGTCTTATTGATATCCGATGTATAGCCCTCGTACTCTATGCACGTTACTCTATGCACGTTTCGTCTTCTTCTTCTTCTGCGATCATGACATCATTCAGACTAGGACTCCGGACTCTCTTATGAAGGCAGCTGTCTGTTTAAGTGATTCGGTTGTCCCGTAGAGTTTATCTTCCAGGGAGGTGGGCACTGGCCACATTGACCTCCTCTGGTCTGTGTGCAGGTGCACTCCTAAAGAATGTGTTTTGTTGTCATGTTATCCAGGGTACAGTGGCATTGGCTGGTAGTTCCTATTTTAAGTTTGGTGAATATGAGGTTTCTCATTCTGTTGTGGCCAGTGCGTAGACGAAGTATCATGACTTGATTCCCCCCCCCCCCCTGATAGTTGGAGGTATCCGTCCCTCTCGTTATACTTTGGGTGTTCTTGATTCAATTTTTCATGATACTGGCCTTTGATGATGGATTTGACTTTATCGTAGCTGACCAGATGGTTCTCTTGTGGTAATCTTCCCCCCCCCTCCCCTCCTTAGCTAGTTTGCCTACACATTCGTTTGCTTTTGTATTACAATGTGATGGTATCCACTGAATGACCACTCTCTGGAAATTATTGCACAATTGCTATGCAAGTTAAGGAACCCTTGCCAAAAAGAATAGATCAAAGAGGTCACTGCCAGGGCAAATTGTTGAATAATTACGAATCTACACATGCCAAAGGGCACAGATATCACTCACTGCTTGAAGTAACCAGTAACACGCCAAATTATCCATAACTAAATATCCATGTCAAATTATCCATAACTAAATATCCATGCCAAATTATCCATAACTAAATATCCATGCCAAATTATCCATAACTAAATATCCATGTCAAATTATCCATAACTAAATATCCATGTCAAATTATTCATAACTAAATATCCATGTCAAATTATCCATAACTAAATATCCATGTCAAATTATCCATAACTAAATATCCATGCCAAATTATCCATAACTAAATATCCATGCCAAATTATCCATAACTAAATATCCATGTCAAATTATCCATAACTAAATATCCATGTCAAATTATTCATAACTAAATATCCACGCCAAATTATCCATAACTAAATATCCATGTCAAATTATCCATAACTAAATATCCACGCCAAATTATCCATAACTAAATATCCACGCCAAATTATCCATAACTAAATATCCATGTCAAATTATTCCATAACTAAATATCCATGCCAAATTATCCATAACTAAATATCCATGTCAAATTAACTGACGAACTCTGAAGATGAACACAATGAATCTTTGTGACCATGATCCCACAAGTGATGATTCTCATTTTTTTTATCTGAGTGACCATGATCCCACAAGAGATGATTCTCATTTTTTTTATCTGAGTGACCATGATCCCACAAGAGATGATTCTCATTTTTTTTATCTGAGTGACCATGATCCCACAAGAGATGATTCTCATTTTTTTTATCTGTGTGACCATGATCCCACAAGAGATGATTCTCATTTTTTTAATCTGTGTGACCATGATCCCACAAGTGATGATTCTCATTTTTTTATCTGTGTGACCATGATCCCACAAGAGATGATTCTCATTTTTTTTTATCTGTGTGACCATGATCCCACAAGAGATGATTCTCATTTTTTTTATCTTTGTGACCATGATTCCACATGTGATGATTCTCATTTCTTTTATCTTTGTGTCCATGATTCCACATGTGATGATGCTCAATTCTTTTATCTTTGTGACCATGATTCCACATGTGATGATTCTCATTTCTTTTATCTTTGTGACCATGATTCCACATGTGATGATGCTCAATTCTTTTATCTTTGTGACCATGATTCCACATGTGATGATGCTCAATTCTTTTATCTTTGACCATGAAAGCAGGTTGCTTGTGGCATGTTGTATGCAAACCACATAGTTTGTAACCACTTTTAGCAAGGTGTCCCATCTCTGAATTTGTTGGCCTATGATACATATCTTTGGTCTGTCCTCTGGAATCCATTCACTATAGAACATTTCGGATTATTCTTTGGGTAATGGAGGACTGGTTGGCCTCGAGGCAAGACGCTGGCCTCGAGACAGAGGTTTTGGCTTCATAAAATCCTGGCTGCACACGTTGGGATTTGTATTTATGATTTCTTTCTGTGGTAACCACCCCAGGTCTCAGCAGCGAGGCCCAATTTGAAACGTCAATTACTCATTGACAGAAAAAATATGAGTACTTCCGAAGACGGAGTTATCTGCCTGCGCAGCAAGGGACCCCTATGCACACGGCTGTCTGGAAAAAACAGATTAAAACGCAAATCCAATTCCTAGTCTCTAGGGACTTCGTTAGAGGTCAAAGCTGGCGAACGTGAAATAAAATTCTTTAGGGCATGTTAAAAGACACAGCAGCCTACTAAAAGTAATCTTGGAAGGGAAAATACAAGGCAATAGAGGCAGAGTCAGACCAAGACTAACATGGACAAGTAACATCAAAAGATGGACAAGTCAGCCTATGACAACCTGCACCAACAAAGCAAGAGACAGAGTGGAATGGAGCTCCATGGTAGCCAACCTTCGTTGCAGAGACAGACCTCAATAATGATGAGGATTATTGTGTTGAGGTTTGCAGTAGAACTGTGATATTTGCACCTTTAGGTCCAACACAGGGGTTGGTTGGTCTTGAGGCAAGACACCGGCGTGGAGACAGAGAGTTTGTGGGTTCAAATCCCAGCTAAACAGGTTGGGATTTTTATTTATGATTTCTCTCTGCGGCAACCACCCATGGTCTTAGCAGCAAGGCCTGCCTTGAAACGTCAATTACTCATCGACAGAAAAAATGTGACTACCTCCAAAGTTGGAGTTATCAGCCTGTGTAGCGAGGGACCCCTGTGCACTCGGCTGCCAGGGAAAAATGGAGTAACACGCAAAATTCAGTTCCTCGTCTCTAGGGACTTCATACAGAGGTAAAAGCTGGTGAACAAAAAAAAAAAAAAAAGCCCAACACATCAGACTTCATCAAGGCATATTTGGGTACATGGCTACCTTCCCTATTTGATCTCCACTCTCTTGGCCAGACTAGACTAATTACTCTGTTTCCAGAGGCACCACAAAGAGGTGGAGTAGGGTCTGGATGGTTCTAGCTCACCAATGCTGGCACAAGCCATCAGCTTTAGTCACTGACAGATTTCAGCACAGTTGCTGTCAGGCACCTCCCTCCTGTTAAGCATGATACCACAATTAAAGATTATTCTTCTTACTTTCCTTGGTCATTGTATAGCAGGTATACACCCTGTGGCATTATGTAGGCCAAAAACAAAATCCCTGTTTTATACCGTTTGTCGTGCTGAAGTCGGATGTGTTGGGACGAAAGGCGCAAATATAACAGTAATACTGCAAACCACAACACAGACACACCACTTAACGTCCTTTTAAGGACGGATAACGAAGAGGAATTCTACAGTCTACGAATACTCTATAATACTTTAGTCATCGGACGAAAGCAAGCAAGCACACAGTGTGTACCCACCCTATGCAGGGTGTCCCAATCTTTGATTCTCCTCTCCCATGTCTGATGTTCTTGGACTGTCTCACTTTCACATGCGGGGGACAGGTTGGTCTCGAGGCAAGATGCCGACCCCGAGACAAAGAGGTTGTGGGTTCAAATCCCGGCTAAGTGGGATTTTTATTTATGATTTCTCTCTGCAGCAACCACCCCTGGTCTCAGCAGCGAGGACCGGCTTGAAATGTCAATTACTCATGGACGGAAAAAATATGAGTACCTCCAAAGTCTGAGTTATCTGCCTGTGCGGCGAGGGACCCTTGTGCACATGGCTGTCAGGTAAAAACAGATTAACACAAAAAACTCAGTTCCTAATCTCTAGGGACTTCGTCAGAGGTAAAAAAAAAAAAAAAAAAGCTGGCGAACGCAAATAATAAAAAAAAAAAACTTCACATGTCCTCTGGAATCCCTTCCCTACAAAGTATTTCTTGCTATTGTTTGTTTCTAAACAGAACTTTGATGATAATTACCTCAAATACAAAGCATTCAGTGTCAAGTAAAAACCACTGCTGTCAACTCAAGTTTTAAACATCATATCCAGATTACAACAAGGATGTCTACTGTCACCACAGCTACTTGTCACTCACACAGACCAAAAGTGAAAACAAGCTAACTAAATACAGATAACAGCCTCACTAAGTTCATTTTTTTTGCAGACAAACCAGGCTCTATTTGAAACAGGAAATGAATTAAAACATATCAATTGAAATAAGCAAGCCAATATCACAATCTGTAAAGCAAGCATAGAGAGGTACCATGAAAGCCATGAATGTAAGAAGAAAATAAAAGAAAAAAACAGATCACCATTATGAACACACACAAAATCCAGCAAAAGACTCTTAAAAACCAAAGAAGTGTCATACCATCCAATAGGAAGATGCTAACAGATCACTTGCTTGCGTTCGCCCGATGACTAAAGGAGTACACCTCTTCATCATCCGCCCTAAGAAGGAAGTTACGTGGGCATGTCTGTGTTGTGTTTAGCAGTAATAACTGTGATATTTGCGTCTTTTAGCCCAATACATCCGACTTCAGCATGTTATTTGTGAGTACCAGTTGTCTTCCCTCTTCGACCCATACTCGCTTAGCCGAACTAGACAGGTTAGTCTGTTTCTGGAGGCACCACGGAGAGGTGGAGTAGGGTCTGGATGTTTCTGGTTTACCAATCCTGCCGTATACCAGGTGGATCGCTGACAACCTCCATCTCTGCTGCTGGCATGCTAACAGATTGACAATGGATGCTGACAATCAGGTGATTGGAGAATTTGCTTCAATATTACAAAGCAAACAGGCAATATTAAACAGCAACAGCTCTTGAATGTGAGATAGGCACAAATAAAAAATATATGAAATATTACGTGGGGCCGCAAGTAGAGCTGCAGAGAACATGCAAAATAAACATAAAATGATATCTAGAAGCTAAATTGAAATTTGTTGGTCTCGTAAAGAGACGCAGCAGCCTAATAAAAGTCATCTTGGAAGAGAAGGTACAAGGCAGATGAGGCAACCCAAAGTGGACTGATAACATCAAGATCCATTACTCATCTACATATTTATATCTGATGCAGACTTCTATCAAGCTATGTCAGCCTTTTCTCCCTAAATAGGAATCTCTAGTACACATTTTCATAACTTATTAAACTTCACAGTTAAATTAGAAAACATTTGCAGCAGTTTGGAGTGGGACACAGACCACCCAACCTATAAATCACTTCATCATCATGTGCCTTACCGGTTGGCGTAGGCGATCATGTTCTTTCACAATGTTCTATCTACAGTGCATCATATCTTTTCTTTTGTTGACTGTTTTCCATACCATGACACCAAACTATCCAGTATTTTCTCTCTTTGTTGTTCGTGATCTCTCTATCCTTTTATTTTGCCAGTTGTAACCAAGTATTCCAACTTTCCTCTTCTTATGATGTACCAAAAAAACAATTGTTTCTTTCTGATGTTTTTTTAGGAGTTCCCTTTTTGTATTGGCCACTTTGAGAATTTCTTCAATTGGTCTTTTTAGCTGTCCAAGGAACTTTCAACATTCTTCTGAGAAACTCATCTTTGTGGCCACTAATCGTCTTTTCATTTGTTTGTCTATGTCCATGATTCGCTTCCATAGGTCAGAATTGGTTCTCTATAGAAATGATGAACTCTCTTTCTCACTTCTATTGACATAGATTTCACTATGAAATCACTTAATAATTGCGACTTTGATAGATTCACTAGAAATGAAACAAAATAAATAATAAACACTACAAGTAGGTGTAGAATAAATCAAATATGTTTAGTTCATCTATATAATTTGAGCATAAATTCTACTTGAGGAAAAGTTAGTACGTTTACTATACAAAGAAAGGGAAAGAAGGAAAAAAATCGACATAAAAACCATGAAAACAATATATCAAGGAGGAGATCCTTAAAAAGTTGGAATACCAGAAATATGACCGCAGAACAATCTAAACAACAAGCAAAAGACCAGTAAGTAAAGCAAGTCGGAGGATAATTTTTATTGAACAACAGTCAATAAAAAAGATCACAAACTATCTCGATGATGAAAAGTAATTAAGAAAATAAAAATAAATAATAAAAAGAGAATTTTATATTTTTGTTAAATTATATGTTTGCTTGGGGCTATGGCAGAGGCCTGGTAACCTCAGCCATTGCCAGTTGATGACAATGTTGTTTTCTTGATGTTGCTGTAGTTTTCTTGATGTTGCTGTAGTTTTCTTGATGTTGCTGTAATTTTCTTGATGTTGCTGTAATTTTCTTGATGTTGCTGTAGTTTTCTTGATGTTGCTGCAGTTTTCTTGTGGTTACTTCATCCCACTTTGAAAAGTTTTGGTCGCTGATTTTATCTCCTCTCCTTATGGATATTCTGAATGATAAGGAATTCCAAGACATTCTCTTGGTGAGCAAAACATTTTATTGATTGTCTTTGTGTGTAGTCCAAGACTGGTTCTATGTCAGGGAAGGCTTCATTCTTATTTTCTCTTTTCATTTCTCCTTCTAGTTCGATATTATATTTTTTTTATTTTAAATACATATTTGTATGTGTGTTGTATTTTTGTTGCACTTGATGGATGGCCTTTAATGCCGAAACGTTGTTTTGGTTTATGTTGTCCACTTGCTATACTTGTGAAGCTTTAACCATATTATTTTATTCTATTTTTTATATATATATTTTTTTAATTTCCTCTGGTTCTATGTCAACTCTTTCTCTTGTGGTATCATACTGTCAAAGTTTCTCCTCCTAAATGCACTTCTAGACATCAGTTTTAATATATTCAAAGAGAGCATTGGTAAGTTAAAGGCTGGTAACATCTCCATATAGCTCGTCAAGGTAGGTTACTGGTGACTGCCAATGAGAGTATTCTCTGTTCGCAAGTTGAGCATGATTGTAGAAGACGTCATTTTGCCTGTGTTACAGTCACATTCATCACAGCTTCTTACCCTAACGGTGCTACAAAGGTGGTACTTCATTCTGTTTTGAGCTATTCAGTCTAGATTTTGTAACATATTCTGCTGCACTAGTAGCAGGTATAATTTTTCTGGTAATCCTAGTGTTCTCTATTGAATGGCAAGAAACAGAACGACTTAGAAAGTGTTTGTTGAAGACCTATGCTCCACAGGGAGCTGAAAGGTAGAAGTAGTAGTGTTCTCTATTCCTGACAAACCTCTTTGACTTCCGATCAATATGATGGATAGACGACAGGAAACGTCGAGACTCTGTCTGAAAAGTGTTCCATGTTGCAGTTCCTCATATTCCAAGTCCGGCTTTCTGCCGGAGCAACTGAGTTTTAGTGCTCTGTGCACACCGTGAGCTGTGTTTTTCATCCGGATCGTGTTTCGATATTCTGAATGCTTACAATAAATGCTAATATAGTATGACGAAGGACAGTTCAGTTGTGTTCACTTTCAGTGTGACTACACCTTATATTTTTGGCCTGTACTGTAGCTGCTATGATGGGGACTGCAACTGCCTTTCTTTGTTTGGATCCTTCAATGAGATGAGATGTTAATTCAGATGATTATAATGGCATGGGCGGTTGAGCAATTACGGATTTTAATTCATTTGCAGTGATACCAGGGCCTTTGACTAAATACAACTAACTATACCTACGACTCTTTGACGGCTCTTATTTTATGTTTCTTTTCAGATGCAGCAGTTTTATTTGTATGTCCCTGAATTAGTTGTAGTGTTATGCCAACTACTTCTCTCATCATATTATGTAAGAGTTTGTTGTTCTGATCAATAAAGCCACATTTTTCATGACTAAACAACTTTATGAAATCATTACATTAGACCACATCACTACTTCTGTGACATTTTATTTGCCATTTAAAATAATTTCTTCAATGATACAACTGTGCATTTTTAGCTAATATTCTATTCCAGCCTTATTCTGTCCTCTTTATGTTTGATCTTAGAACTTAACCATCAAAAATGTTGCTCCCACATATGTTGGCATCTTTGAGAATGTCCTCATTGGTCTTTTTAGCTGTCCTGAGAACTTTCAACATTCTTCATTTCATTTCAACAAAATTACAGTTTGTAAAAGTTATTAAAAATCTAAAATGTTATGCAACGAAACCATTTTAAAACTGCATGAAAATGTATCACCATCCAGGTTATGAAATCCACACAGAAAAAGCTATGTTATCAACATGACATGGTAGGATTAAACTCAAGTAAACAACATAATACCAGTGGAAGTTATGAATTCAGCATTCACTACTTAGAAGTCAGAACATGGAATGTTTCTGTAATTAACAAATTATTATAAGAAACTACATTAGGTATTAATAATAATAATCTACTTTATCATGTGAAATTTATTTATGACAAATGTCATCACATTTATTAATTTAATATTTATTTTATTTCCTTTTCACTAAAACTGAAATTATCATGAAGGGGAAAGTTATAATATATAGTAGTATCATAGTTTGGTCACAGTAGTTAATTATTACAGTAATAGATTATAGTACAACTATGCTACTGTAAGTAAAAAGTAAAGTACCCCCGTCACGCCAAGTGGCGTATAGGGAAATATGGTGTTAGTGACCCTATATTTTACAGACCTTCAGCACATGAATTTTGGGGTAATGTGGTCGGTATTACGCCCGTGCTGCTTTTACTTTCCCAGAAAAAAATCCGGTACCCATTTAAGGCTGGGTGAACCCGGAGCCGTCGGTTGGGATCGAACCCTACCCCTTGTCCGTAGTAGTCCAGTTCACTAACCACTGAGCTATCGCGGCTCCTACTAATTTTTAGGGAATTAGTAAAACCCAGGTGTCCTCGCCAGGATTACGAACCCCGGCTGTTGACTATGCTACTGTACTTGGAATATAACATAGGAGAAACTGGTACAGAGAAGTGAGTCACTGACACTACTACCACAGAGGAGGTTAGAACCATGAACTGGAAGAAAAACATTTAGTAGGACTACTATATCAAACACGACACTATCCACACAAAAAACATTCAAAACAGACTATTTTTAACAAACATTTAAATTTAAAGAAATACAAAATGTCAGCAAAAAAAAAAATATGGTAATGAATATGAAAGCAAGACTTGAAATATGAAATAAATCAATGAAAGAAAAGCCAGACAAGCAACACGACGACATACCCAGGTTTGTGTGTTTATCCCACGAGCTTAGGGGTTCCCACCCAGTTGCAAGGACCTCTGATTTCTTCCTGGGTCACAACTCCCAGTCAATCCGTTACTCCACTTCACACGTGGTTTTCAAGCTGATACCAAACTTATGAAGATAAACAAAAACAAATTGAGAGGCGGTGTGTGTGCGTCAGGCTGATTGAGACTGCATGTTTCTACACACAGCGGCCGCAACAACAACCACACAGGCTCCACTCGCATCGCGTTATTCATCCGCCACACCAGTGATTCTCAAAATATTATCATCAATTGCCGGGACTGCTGGCGTAGGTGATCATGTCTCTCCACAACTTTCGATCTCGGCAGCTATTTATCATTTCTGTTGTTGACCTTCTGCCAAGCCATTCTCTTAAGCTGTCTGTTATTTTTTCCTTTTTGTCTCCCTCTATCTCTTCATCCCTCAATTTTCCCAGTTGTTACAATATATTCCAGTTGTTCTCTTCTCATTACATGGCCAAAAGATGACGATTGTTTCTTCCTGATGTTGGAAATTAGCTCTCTTTTTGCTTTGACCTCTCTCAGAATATCTTCATTGCTCTTCGTAGCTGTCCATGATACTCTCAACATTTTTCTGTAAAACCACATTTCTACAGACTCTAGTGATTTTATTGTCTGTTGTCCTATTGTCCATGATTCACATCCATATGTTAAGACTGGCTCTACGTAACATTTAAGAACTCTTTTTCTTGTTTCTATTGTCAAAAATGGATTGCATAGTATCTTCCTCATTTTTTAAAATAAAATATACATTGATGTTAATTTAAGGAAGCGGACAGGAATGTTTCAGAATTTCAAAACAGACTTTGCTCACATTCTCTAATCCAATGTATAACGTAAGGGTATTCGTTACTGCTTGAAAAGGATTGTAATTTGTTTAGTCATTGCAAGGGTATTCGTTACTGCTTGAAAAGGATTGTAATTTGTTTAGTCATTGCAAGGGTATTCGTTACTGCTTGAAAAGGATTGTAATTTGTTTAGTCATTGCAAGGGTATTCGTTACTGCTTGAAAAGGATTTTTATTTGTATACTCATTGCACTTCTGTACTATTTAAATGTTAAAAATTTATTCGTTATAATCTAGTCTACATCGTAGAGATTGCATTAAAATACAAAATTCTTGTATTCGTCCTGAATGGACATAGCACGGACATTTGGGAATGTGTGGGTCTACCATCCTAGTTCACTCAGTAGATATATATCTATCTATCTATTGACCTTTCGAGCCGTAGCCGGCCCGTAGGGCGTAGACCAAGACCTCAATTAAAATGCTGACATGCTTACTTTTGAGGCTTACACTAATAATGTGAACTTCCTAGCTTGTCATAAAACATATTTGACGTCTCTCTGTGAATGTTATTTGAAAAGTGAAATTATAATTAATAATGTGGAGGTCGAAGAATCTCCGGCCTGGCTTGGTGCTCACATAATGCGACTGTCTGAACAGATCGCCTATCGCATTGACAAGAATGAGAACCACTGCGCATGAGTGGAAATTTTTTTCTTTTTAACTGAGAGTTTAAAGAAACATATTTTTTTCCCCCAGTTCTACTGCATTCATCGAATTTGAATGGGAATATGTAAATCTAGTCTTAAAATTTTTAATTTAAAAGAATAAATTTCAGAATTCAACTTTGACATATTTTGCGCTAATTTTTTTTCGAAAAAAATACTAACATTTTCTTGGCGGCGGTATATCTGACTTGGTTGTGACGCGTCTAGTCCTGCATGTTTTCTCGTCAACAAGAAGCTTATATGTTGCTCTGCCATACGTTTTCCCCCAGATCTTTCCAGGAATCTGAACTTTGTGAAATTTTATTGTCAGTTTACTTCAGAGGTGGGACCAAGTCAGAATGGTAGGAAAAAGATACATCCGCCGTTCTTGAAGTATATCATGAAAGATTCGTTAGATCAGCATAAGAAGAGAGAGAGAGAGAGATAGAGAGAGAGGGAGACGGGGTAGGGATCATTACAAGTAAAAGAGTGATGGTGGGAACAAATGAAAGGGTTTAAAGGGTACATCGTGTGTGTCTAAACTATCATCATGTGTCATGCCAACATCTAAGTCTATATCTCAACTCACCAAAAGTGTTTTCTTCTCAAGTGGTGGTGGCATTTATAATTCCATCTCCTGTTTATGAACAGCGAACTTTACGTCTAATATTTTCCATCATTTTTTTACCCGTCGCTGTTGTTGTTTATTATTATTATTATTATGGTTATGGTAGACCATCGTATCACAGCAAACGAAATAAAATCCATAGCTGCTCAACCGCCCGTGCCAGCGTAATCATCCGAATTAATATCTCATCTCCCGAACAAAGAAAGGTAGCTGCAGCTCCCATCATAGCAGTCTCAGCACATGCCAAAAGACATAAGGCGAAACCGCACAGAAAGTGAACACAGCCATCTGTTCCCGTCACACGATATCATCATTCATCGTAAGCAATCGCAATATCCAAACACGATCAAAACGGATGAAACGCGCAGCTCAAGGTGTTGTTTGTTTACATTCGCCTGACATCCACTACAAGGATCCTCTCTTGCGCCTCTTCATAGACCGTCCTAAAGTAAAAGATGCTAAGTGGTCATAGATGATTTTTATAGTTTAATTTGCGCCTTTCAGCCCAACACATGTGTTTATCTTTAGGACAATTTTGAGTATCTGGTTCCCTTCCACACGCATAGGAACTGGTTGGTCTCGAGGCAAGACGCCGGCCTTGAGATAGAGAGGTAGTGGGTTCAAATCATGGCCGTACCAGTTTGGATTTTTATTTATGATTTCTCTCCGCGGCAACCGCCCCTAGTCTCAGCAGCGAGGCCCGGTTGAAACGTCAATTACTCACAGATTGGAAAAATATGAGTACCTCCAAAAACGGAGTTATCTGCCTGTGCGGCGAGGGACTCCTGTGCACACCGCTGTCAGGGAAAAAGGATTAGCACGCAAAGTTCAATTCCTAGTCTCTGAGGACTTCGTTAGAGTTGAGGACGCAACAAAAATTTTTGTTTTTTTTAAATTCCCAGTTACGTGGCCAGACTGGACTGATTAGATGAGAGACACTGTCAAGAGGTGGAGTGAGATCTGGACAGTTCTTGTTCATCGATTCTGTCCAAGAAGTCTATGACTCGTGACAGCGTACAGTCCTGTTTTTTTTTTTTTTTTTTTCGTTCGCCAGTTTACACCTCTGACGAAGTCCCTAAAGACTGAGCTGAATTTTGCGTGTTTTCCCCTGGCAGCCGTGTGCACAGGGGTCCCTCGTTGCACAAGCAGATACACTCCGTCTTCGGAGGTACTCATATTTTTCCCCGTCAATGAGTAATTGACGTTTCAAGCCGGGCCTCGCTGCTGAGACCAGGGGTGGTTGCCGCAGAGATGAATCATAAATAAAAATCCTTACTGGTCCAGCCGGGATTTGAACTCACATCTTCTCTGTCACGAGGCCGACTTTTTGCTTACAGACCAATCAGTCCTGTAGTCTTGTTTTTGAAAGGCACCTTTGCCCCTGCAATTTTTAATATAATTACTTATATTTGTATTTATTTATTTATGTAGGTCTATTTATTTATATGGGAGCCGCGCTAGCTCGGTGGTTAGTGAACTGGACGACAAAGGACAAGGGGTAGGGTTCCATCCCAACCGACGGTTTCTGGGTTCACCCAGCCTTAAATGGGTACCCGATTTTTTTTTCTGGGAAAGTAAAGCGGCACGGGCGTAATACCGACCACATTACCCCAAAAATCATGTGCCGAAGGTCTGAAAAATTTATGGTCACTAACACCATATTCCCTAGACGCCGTCACTTGGCGTGACGGGGTACTTTACTTTTTTACTTTTTATTTATTTATATTTGTATTTATTCATTTATGTAGGTCTGTTTATTTATATTTGTATTTAATTACGTATATCTATTTATTTATATTTGTATTCATTTATGTAGGTCTATTTATTTATATTTGTATTTATTTACGTATATCTATTTATTTATATTTGTATTTATTCATTTACGTAGGCCTATTTATTTATATTTGTATTCATTTATGTAGGTCTATTTATTTATATATGTATTTATTCATTTATGTAGGTCTATTTATTTATATTTGTATAATTTTATTTATTAATTTAGGCCTATTTATTTATTTCAATTGACATTTATAAAACGGATAGGCGCACCACAATTCCATGAGACAAAAATGAGCTTTTGGGATGATAAAGATAGGAGGCTCGGGTGTTGAACTTTCTTATTCATGGAAAAGTATATTTTTTACTGTTAAATTATATAATTATGTTCAGTATTGAATTATTCAATGATAGATCCCAAACAAAATGCTGTACTCTGATTTGATCGTACCATGAATATTTTTGACGGAGTGATCGATGCAGAATCCAATTGGATGGAAGGAAAATAAAACAAAGGATGAAGTCTTAAAACAATTACACATGAAAAGAGAACTACTAAACACAATTAGAACAAGACAAATTAAATTTTTGGATCATGTTAAAAGACACAACAGCCTAATAAAAGTATTATTGGAAGGGAAAATACAAGGTAAAAGAGGCAGGTCAAGACCAACATGGACGAGTAACATCAAAAGATGGACAAATCAGCCTATGACAACCTGCACCATCAAAGCAAGAGACAGAGCAGAATGACGCACCATGGTAGCCAACCTTCGATTGCGGAGATGGCACTCGATGATGATGAATCAACGCAGCAAATGTCAGTCTTTCATCTTTTCATACACATATTTTTTTTCATTAAGAATTAATCATCAACATCATCATGCGCCATGCCGGTTGGTGTAGGCGATCATGCCCTTCCACATTTTTTTTTCTCCACAGCGCATTGTATGAATGAAAATAATTTGTTTCTGTTTTTATTCTCATCATCAGCATTGACAGCAGCTTCGCATTTCTATGCATCTTGAAGCATCTTAATGCCTTTACCCTCGTTGACTAAATTTGACGTTTTTATTGAAAATGTGACTTTTCCTCTTCTTTGTGTTCATCAGTTTATTGGGCGTGTGTCCACATGTACATGTAGTTGAGGTGCCGATCTTGAATTTTTTATGAAAGAAAGAAAGAAAGAAAAATGGACAAAGAAAGAAAGAGCAAATAAAGAAAGAAAGAAAGAAAAATGGAAAAATAAAGAAAGCGCAAAGAAAGAAAGAAATAAAGAAAGAAAGAAAGAAAGAAAGAAAGAAAAAAAGAAAGAAAGAAAGAAAGGAAAGTGGGAAAAAAAGAAAGCGCAAAGAAAGAAAGGTTTTGATAATGACTAGCCAGTCTAGATCTCCAAATGCATAGCACTATTTGATATGTGAAGAAATTGGCCCTTTTATATTTGTCTTATTGTGCTCGTCTGATTGTTCCTCCTGTTTGTTATCTGTTATAAATGGACCCAATACATTGAACAGCTCATGGGGCTGAAAGTGGCCAGCGACTCATATCTGACAGTATCTGCCAGGATCACTGATGCAAGACGGATATTGTTTTTGTTGTTATGGATCCAGCGGACTGTGAGCTGACGCCCTTCTGCCCAATGCCATGTAATAGAAAAGTAAAGAGCCCCTGTCACGCCAAATGGCGTATAGGGAAATATGGTGTTAGTGACCATACATTTTACAGACCTTCGGCACATAATTTTTGGGGTAATGTGGTCGGTATTACGCCCGTGCCGCTTTACTTTCCAGAAAAAAATCCGGTACCCATTTGAGGCTGGGTGAACCCAGAAGCCGTCGGATGGGATCTAACCCTACCTCTTGTCCTTTGAGGTTCAGTTCATTAACCACTGAGCTATCGCGGCTCCTGCCATGTAATGGTATCTGCAGGTATGTTTCAGTTCCCTTGTAGTTCCGTACAAGATGTTACATTTTTCAAGTCTTTGGGGAAATTGAGTCGTTCTGATATCAGTGAACTTTGTGCAGTAAAACAGGTGATGTTCTACTGTTTTATGTGGGTGTCACATAGTAAAAATAGCAATGAAAACGTTCTGAAAGAGACCAAAGCAAAACGAGAGCTAATTTCCAATATTAGGAAGAAACAATCATCATTTTTTTGGCCATGTAATGAGAATAGAACAACTGGAATATATTGTAACAACCGGAAAAATTGAGGGACGAAGAGATAGAAGGAAGCAAAGATAAAAGATACCAGACAGCTTAAAAGAATGGCTTGGCAGAAGGTCAACAACAGAAATGATAAATAACTGTCGAGATCGAAAGTTATGGAGAGACATGATCACCTACGCCAACAGGCCCGGTATTTGATGATGATGATGATGTTCACATAGTGGACATGCTGGAGTATGGTTTTGTTGCTTTCTATTGATGTGGCTGTTCAGTGGTACATGACTGGTTCTCAGTCTGAAAATGGTGATTTGCTCTCTTCTTGTTATGCTCCTAATGTTGTCATGGGGGGAGGGGAGCTACGGCCTCGTCATGTATTTAGAAAGTTCTCTCCAGATTTTCCCATGGCTCATACATTCAGCCAATCTGCTCTACTGGAAAAGTTCATGATTTGATTGGCTGTGTTTAAAGAGATTGCAGTGTGGAAATCTGTTTGTCGCGATCCTCTCTGAACTGATGTGTCTGCCTGGATCCTCTCTTAGCTCATGTGTCTGCCTGGATCATCTCTTAGCTGATGTGTCTGCCTGGATCCTCTCTGAACTGAAGTGTCTACCTAGGTCCTCTCTTAGCTGATGTGTCTGCCTGGATCCTCTCTGAGCTCATGTGTCTGCCTGGATCCTCTCTGAGCTCATGTGTCTGTCTGGATCCTCTCTTAGCTGATGTGTCTGCCTAGATCCTCTCTGAGCTCATGTGTCTGTCTGGATCCTCTCTGAGCTGATGTGTCTGCCTGGAACCTCTCTGAGCTCATGTGTCTGTCTGGATCCTCTCTTAGCTGATGTGTCTGCCTAGATCCTCTCTGAGCTCATGTGTCTGTCTGGATCCTCTCTTAGCTGATGTGTCTGCCTAGATCCTCTCTGAGCTCATGTGTCTGTCTGGATCCTCTCTTAGCTGATGTGTCTGCCTAGATCCTCTCTGAGCTGATGTGTCTGCCTAGATCTTCTCAAAGCTGATGTGTCTGCCTGGATCCTCTCTGAGCTGATGTGTCTGCCTGGATCCTCTCTGAGCTCATGTGTCTGCCTGGATCCTCTCTTAGCTGATGTGTCTGCCTGGATCCTCTCTGAGCTCATGTGTCTGCCTGGATCCTCTCTGAGCTGATGTGTCTGCCTGGATCCTCTCTGAGCTGATGTGTCTGCCTGGATCCACTCTGAACTCATGTGTCTGCCTGGATCCTCTCTGAGCTGATGTGTCTGCCTGGATACTCTCTGAGCTGATGTGTCTGCTTGGATCCTCTCTGAGCTGATGTGTCTGCTTGGATCCTCTCTGAGCTGATGTGTCTGCTTGGATCCTCTCTGAGCTCACGTGTCTGCCTGGATCCTTTCTGAGCTCATGTGTCTGCTGAGATCCACTCTGAACTGATGTGTCTGCTGAGATCCTCTCTGAGCTGATGTGTCTGCCTGCATCCTCTCTGAGCTGATGTGTCTGCCTGGATACTCTCTGAGCTGATGTGTCTGCTTGGATCCTCTCTGAGCTGATGTGTCTGCTTGGATCCTCTCTGAGCTGATGTGTCTACTTGGATCCTCTCTGAGCTGATGTGTCTGCTTGGATCCTCTCTGAGCTGATGTGTCTGCTTGGATCCTCTCTGAGCTCATGTGTCTGCCTGGATCCACTCTGAACTGATGTGTCTGCTGAGATCCTCTCTGAGCTGATGTGTCTGCTTGGATCCTCTCTGAGCTGATGTGTCTGCCTGGATCCTCTCTGAGCTGATGTGTCTGCCTGGATCCTCTCTGAGCTGATGTGTCTGCCTGGATCCTCTCTGAGCTGATGTGTCTGTCTGGATCCTCTCTGAGCTGATGTGTCTGCCTGGATACTCTCTGAACTGATGTGTCTGTCTGGATCCTCTCTGAGCTGATGTGTCTGTCTGGATCCTCTCTGAGCTGATGTGTCTGCCTGGATACTCTCTGAGCTGATGTGTCTACTTGGATCCTCTCTGAACTGATGTGTCTGTCTTGATCCTCTCTGAGCTGATGTGTCTGCCTTATCAAAACAAGACAGAGCAAGAGCATATATGACTTGCTGCTGGGTCTGGTAAAAGTCCAACCCTTCTGGCTACGCTTATAAGGGGAGAAGTGGGTGGGGCGTAAACACCCAAGTACTGGCATATACTAGGCAAAAGTAGGATGACTTGGGCAGAAGACGCAGATATTACATTGTCGTAAACTACGACACAATGCATTTACGTCCACATTAGGGAGGAAAAGACGAATCTTGATCAGTTCCAACCTGGGGTCCACTGATCCTGACGCAACCAGTCAGCTATAGGTCGCTGAACCTTGTCAGCCCAGCCTCTGGTGAGCATATTGCGCTGAAGTCAAGATTCTGCTACCTCAGAAGACCTAGAGAGGGCTAGACATGGGATCTTACTACCCAGAGAGGGTTAGACATGGGATCTCACTACCCAGAGAGGGCTAGACATGGGATCTTACTACCCAGACAGGGCTAGACATGGGATCTCACTACCCAGAGAGGGTTAGACATGGGATCTCACTACCCAGAGAGGGTTAGACATGGGATCTTACTACCCAGAGAGGGTTAGACATGGGATCTTACTACCCAGAGAGGGTTAGACATGGGATCTCACTACCCAGAGAGGGCTAGACATGGGATCTCACTACCCAGACAGGGCTAGACATGGGATCTTACTACCCAGAGAGGCTAGACATGGGATCTCACTACCCAGACAGGGCTAGACATGGGATCTTACTACCCAGAGAGGGTTAGACATGGGATCTCACTACCCAGAGAGGGCTAGACATGGGATCTCACTACCCAGAGAGGGCTAGACATGGGATCTTACTACCCAGAGAGGGCTAGACATGGGATCTTACTACCCAGACAGGGCTAGACATGGGATCTCACTACCCAGACCTCCTAGGCATGGTATTTCACTACCTAAAGAGGGAGGAAAAAAACACTTATAAGAGAAGTAAAGTTAGCAGGCATAGACTCATTAGATAAGATCAAACATCTGGCCAAGAATAGAAATGGATGGCGAAAAACACTACGAGCCCTTTGCGACGTCTTTATTTTTTTCTCCGACTTCGGAGGAACTCATATCTTTCCGTCGATGAGTAATTGACGTTTCAAGCTGGGCCTCGCTGCTGAGACCAGGGGTGGTTGCCACAGAGAGAAATCATAAATAAAAATCCCAACCAACCGGGATTTGAACCCACAACCTCTGAGGCTGGCGTCTTGCCTCGAGACCAACCAGTCCTCCCACTTTTGCGACGTCTAACGACGTGGGATAGGATCAGGATCAATATATGCTGAATGGGAATCAGAGTTTGGCCGAATTTGGTGATCGTCAAAGTTAGTTACAAGGACACAGCCGGTACATGATCAGCATAATGGAGTCGCGGGTATCACAAGTTTGGGAATCACTGGCTTAAATAAATTATCTTTACTTGTATTTTGCTCATTTATTTTGTAGTAGTTCTTATACAAAAGTTGAACGTATTCGAAAATAAATGTCCAAGGAAAATATTTGGTATAGCGTCGAACGAATTCAAAACAAACGAGAAAATTAGAGAAATCGCCAATCAACCACTAATATTTTCAGTAATAAAGAAAAGACGATGGTCATATGTTGGACATGTGATGAGAAGAGATAATACCGAATAGCAAAGCAAGCCCTCATATGGGAAACAACAGGTAAGAGGAAAAGAGGAGGGCCCAGAGAGACACTGAGAAGAACATTGATGAGAGAGGCAAGAGCAGCAGGATTCGGCTCCCTCAATGAGATAGAGCTGCTTGCACAGAACAGAGACAAATGGTGAGATTTGATAAAATATCTTTAAAAGAATTGAAAACTGCTAGAACAAAAATTAAGATAAGAGGAGTATCTTGGTCTACGCCCTATAGGCCGGCTACGGCTCGAAAGGTCAATAGATAGATAGATAGTTCTTATCTATCTATTGTCCTTTCGAGCCGAAGACAGCACATAGGGCAGAACTACAATCTCAAAAACAGAAACCCCTGCGTGCCGAAGTGGCACATATTGCAGAAATCACTACTCCTAAAATCTATGGTCTGTTTCCATAATAATGATTTTTACAATGACAGCTTGTCAAGCTATCGATCAATCTCCTTAGTCGCCTCTTACGACATGCCTGGAAGGTCACAGTGTCACTATTCTTTACTTCCCACATAATGAGGCCCCGGTAACACACGGGAGAGATAGTTCTTATACAAGAGGGCTAGACAATGTTCTTATACAAGCTCATTAATGATGTATTACTGTATAGTATACGTCATAGCAAATATACTTGCCGGAAAGGGGAATGTCGGGTCTAAACATTTGAAGATCACAGTTTGATATGGTTTGTTTGTACGTGATATTGTTTACAGAAGTTGATATAGGAATGAAAAGGAGAAATAAAGAAAGATAGAAAGAAAAGGCAAAGAATGAATAAAGAGATTGCAGAAATCGAAGATATAATAGGGAAAGAAACAAGAAAGGGAGAGAAATAGACATATAAATCATATATATACCGAGGTTTATAAATGTATGTGGTTGTACCTCGCCCCCTCCCCCCCCCAACCCCCCCCCCCCCCCCCCCCCCCCACCGACCCGCTCCTCAGTGTACTACACGTTTTAAATATAAAATTGGACCGCCCATTGGCCACACGTACTCCCCACAGTTGTCTTATCTACAAGATCACACTGTTGATGGCTCTTATCCTTTGGCCCAGTTCCATGTAGTGTTGCCAGTTGATTTGTTCATATAACTTCTTCCGCTCCATTCGGTAACGGCTACTCAGCAGTCCCATACAACAACATGTATAATTACATGGACGTAAATGTGCTGTTTTGATACTACAACAACCTATGATATATGCTTGTCAAATCATCGGACAGTTATCACCACTATTGTCCAACAAGGAAATAACTCTGGAGGCAAAACGAGCACTATACAATACAATCTTCATCCCAACGTTGTGCTACCAATGCCAGACCTGGACCCTAGATGCAAGAACAATAAGCAAAATAACCGCTACTGAGATGAAATGTGTTAGACAAATGACAGGAAACAGTCTGAGAGATAAGGTCAGAAATGAAGAACTGAGAAAAAAGCTAGAAATAGCTCCCGCCAAATAATATACATGTATATGGAAACAACAGATAAAATGGTTTGGCCACGTGACAAGACAGAAAGATCAAAACACAACACAACGAGCCTTCAGCAAACGTTGTGAGAACACCAGACCCAAGGGTCGACCACGAAAAAGATGATGTCGATGGGATATTAGAAGCACTAGGAAACATAACAGCAGCAGAGGCGAACAGAAGAGCAAAAGACTGCAAATTATATCTCCCCTCGGCGCTGAAAGGCAGATGAGGAAGGAAAGTAGAAGAAGATATATACGTATTTCGGCCAAACACATCCGACTTCAGCACATTTGTGAGTACCGGTTTACCTTTCCTCTTCAGTTTTTACTCGCTTGCTTAGACTGTATAGTCTGTGTACAGGAGCACGGCTTAGAGGTGGAGCCGGTTCTTAATCAGTCTGTTGTTCGCTATCCTGACGCTTGGAGTCAGCTATAGATCGCTGACCGGGCTCAGCTCTGTTTCATGACGGGAGTCATGGCCCATAGAATGGCTGCTACTCTGTTGTCACGCCCATCCCGTGTCATGATGATGATGATGACATTGTCGACGAGGCTGATACGAACCAACCTTTGGCTTCTAGACCAAAGAGGCTGATATTTCGGGCTTCATGACTTACTTGACTGGCTGTGATTCTTTTGGCGAAATTGAATCTCACTCATCCAAGATCTACTACAACACTAAACAACATACCACCCCAATGAGGGGGTATGCTTACCTGCTTGCTTGCTTGCGTTCGCCCGATGAATAAAGGAGTACACCTCTTCGTCATCCGCCCTTAAGGACGTTAAGTGGGCGTGTCCGCGTTGTGTTGCGGTTCGTAGTATACCAGTGATAAATGCGCCTTTCGGCGCACATCTGACTTCAGCACAATATTTTTGAGTGCCAGGTTATCTTCCCTCTTCGATCCCCACTCGCTTGGCCAGACTAGACAGGTTAGTCTGTAACTAGAGGCACCGCGGAGAGGTGGAGCAGGGTCTGGGTGGTTCTGGTTCACCGATCCTGGCGCAAGCCACCAGCTGTGGGTTGCTGACACATTCCAGCTCCGCTGCTGTGAGGCGCGCCTTCGCCTCCAATGAGGGGGTAATATTGACCCTCATCTCATTTGCCAGTCTTATTTGACGCAGACTTGTTACCACGGGAAATAGAAAAGAGAAATGACATCGCGCTAAAAGACGTAAACATTAGAAAGGACTGGCTTACCAACAACGTCTTACGTGATAAATTAAAATACTAAGGCCACGTCAAACACATTGAGCTGAAATGAACGATAACGAAAACCACGTTTCCAGGAATGAGCCGCAATAGTTTAGTGGTTAGTGAGCTGGACTACTAAGGACAAGAGGTCGTTTCGATCCTGATCTACGACTTCCAGGTTCACCCAGCCTTAATTGGTACTAGAATTTTTTCTGGGAAAGTAAAACGATACAGGCGTAATACTGACCACATTACCTCAAAAATAATGTGCTTAAAATCTGTTAAAAAATTATGGTCAATAACACGATATTCCCTATACGTCACTTGGCGTGACGGGGGTTCTTGACTGTTTTGTTATGTTTCCAGAAAGACGAGACAGGGGAGTCCAAGAAAAAGGTGGTTTCAATATATCAAAGAGACCTTGAACATGACAACAGAAGAGAAGTTGGAGATATGGAGATTCTTTCTAATGAGCTGAGAGAAATGCAACATTCTGTCATAATCATCAAGTACCGTGCCTGCTGGCGTAGTTGATCATGTCTCTCCACAACTTTCGATCTCGACAGTTGTTTATCATTTCTTCTGTTAACCTTCTGCTAAGCCATTCTCTTAAGCTGTCTGATATTTTTTCTCGTTGCTTCCCCTATCTCTTTGTCCCTCAATTTTTCTATTTGTTACAATATACTCCAGATGTTCTCTTCTCATTCTATCTATCTATTGACCTTTCGAGCCGTAACCGGCCCATAGGGCGTAGACCAAGATACACCTTCTCCTATATTAATTTTTTGTTATAGCAGTTTTCTTTTAAAGATATTTTATCAAATCTCGCCATCTGTCTCTGTTCTGTGCAAGCGGTTCTATCTCATTGAGGGAGCCGATTCCTGCTGCTCTTGCCTCTCTCATCAATGTTCTTCTCAGTGTCTCCCTGGGTCTTCCTCTTTTTCTTTTACCTGTTGTTTCCCATATGAGGGCTTGCTTTGCTATTCGGTTATTATCTCTTCTCATCACATGTCCAACATATGACCATCGTCTTTTCTTTATTACTGAAGATATTAGTGGTTGATTGGCGATTTCTCTAATTTCCTCCTTTGTTTTGAATTCGTTCCACGCTATACCAAGTATTTTCCTTAGACATTTATTTTCGAATGCGGTCAACTTTGTTTCTATATCTCTTGTTGTTTTCCAGCTCTCACACGCATTCTCATTACATGGCCACAAAATGATGATTGTTACTTCCTAATAACCTCTTCTTAGTTGTCCATGGTATTCTCAACATTCTTCTGTAAAACCACATTTCTACAGACTCCAGCAACATTCTGTGGAGAATGTGTAATGCGATGATGCTGAAACCAGGGAAACTAACTACAGGAGGTTTAAGTGTGTCCTCCATCACATGCTGAAACCAGGGAAACTAACTACAGGAGGTTTAAGTGTGTCCTCCATCACATGCTGAAACCAGGGAAACTAACTACAGGAGGTTTAAGTGTGTCCTCCATCACATGCTGAAACCAGGGAAACTAACTACAGGAGGTTTAAGTGTGTCCTCCATCACATGCTGAAACCAGGGAAACTAACTTAGGGTGACCATTCGTCCCTGATTTCCGGGGACAGTCCCCGGAATGTAGAAGTTGTCCCCGAAAGAAATTTGTCCCCGATTTTGTGGGACAGTCTCAGAAATAAGCAAAAAAATCCTCTGAAATGTAAAAAATATGACAAATGTCCCCGGAAACAATGGGAAAAAAATGGTCACCCTAAACTAACTACAGGAGGTTTAAGTGTGTCCTCCATCACATGCCTACCCCGCTGTTACGACTGCAGGTCGCCAAGTTTGAACTTCCCGCAACGGGAAGGTGAGGTAGAAACTTAATTACTTCCGGTTCACTGGTCAATGTGCGAACCTGAGGCGATGTTTTTTATCTTTGAGTTTAGTCCATTTGTTTATGATTATCTAGCCACAAGAGTAGGAACAACTGTTGAAATCGATAGAGCGCAGGTCTGGCGTTAACTTCGTTAAGACATAACTAGGCCCAAGTCGACCAGGAATAAAGGGTAAGGCGCATGATAGCAACAGGGCTGAAAGCGAGTCGTCACTGGCAGCTTACGTCAGGATCGGTGAATCAGAACTACCCAGAAGCTACTTCATAGTGCCCCCGGAAGCAGACTAGCCATTCTGGTTAACTTAGTAGAGATTGAGACGTAAGGCAAACCCGAACTCAAAAACTTCATGCTGGATGTGTTGGATCGAAATGTCTTTTGTTAGAACTTGAGTCGTCAGTCGCTGGACACTGCGAGACTTGCTGAGGAGGGGATATGAGCACATATGAACATATTCGGAGTGATGACCTGTTAATAACTCAATAACTCAATAACTCATTACGTTTATATCACAGCTTTTCTGAAAACCACGGTTTAACGCAAATATACCAGCCTAACGTCCTTTTAAGGGCGGACGATGAAGGGAACTCTTTATTTCTTTAGTCTGTGAGTGAATGTAAGAAAGAAAGAAAAATCAGGGAATAAACTGTCAACAACTCATAGCTGACTGTTTGTGGCAGAATCAGTGAAATAGATATAAACGAGATCCGCCTCAACCTTACTGCGGGGAGTCTAGTAACCGACCGACCAGTCAAAGAGAACAGGGAAGACAACCTGGTGCCCTACAACGTCGCCTTTACGTCGGATATATTGGGCCGAGAGGCCTAGATATCACGGATTGCTGTAAATCACAACACGCCCTACTGCTTACCGCCCTTTTATGATCGGTCGATAAAGAGTCAAATACCAGGGCACAAATAAATACAGCGAAGACGATGGAGCTGGATAAGAATACACCGTGGAAGTAAAATGATAGTATTACACGACAGGTCCCGTTTTGGAATCCCCAGAGAAGGAGACATAGAGGAACACAAACATATTCTTGAAGAAGACAGGTGGAAGCACAGATGGAGAGATATGGCATGGTCTTAGAAGAATGGCAAGAACCATGACGGGTTGGAAAGTGTTTGATGAAGACCTGTGCTCCACAGGGAGCTAGTTGGAAGGAAGAAGAAGATATAAAGAGGAGCAATTTTCGGGCGAACTAAGAAGAAAATTAGTCCCAACCTCCAGGCCACCCTGCTGATATAAAAAAAAAAAATCCCTTCCTCGCTGCCTTTCCCATTTCCCTTCCTCGCTACCATTTCCCAGTTACCCTCTTTGCTATCTTTCCCGGTTACCTTCCTCGCTACCATTTCCCTTCTTTGCTATCTTTCCCATTTCCTTCTTCACTATCTTTCCCATTTCCCATCTTCGCTATCTTTCCCGGTTACCTTCCTCGCTACCATTTCCCTTCTTCGCTATCTTTCCCGGTTACCTTCCTCGCTACCATTTCCCATTTCCCTTCCTCGCTATCTTTCCCGTTACCTTCCTCACTACCAGTTCCCAGTTCCCTTTCTCGCTACCTTTTCCACTTTCTTTCCTCGCTACTTTTCCCAGTTCACGTCATCGCTACTCTACCCTCCTCGGGGTATATCTGCGATACTCATTTACAGTGACCGGGTGGTTCGGTCAAAAACTCTGCCTCAGCTGACATTTAAACATAGAACCTTCATGTCAACGGGTGGATGCTTTAACCAGAACGTTACAAGGCTCTTACAGTGTGGCCTAGTGTGTTAAAGTGTAATGCTTGACTCCGATCATATGATTTCATTTGCTATGAGACGCTCTATACTTCTAATCTTCTACGTGCTGAGCACACTCAATGAAAACATCACAAGTGCGTGTACACATCTGTCACAAATTAATATATATCGTATCTGGATTATATCCAATTTATTATTAAGTAGTATAACACGATAATAAATGAGATTTTAACCAGAAGTTTCGACAGAAGGGGACGCGAGCTTTGTCGCCTACGCCAGCCGACCGTCAAGGCACACGATACTGATCACACCGCACACTTCGGTAACATGATCAACTAAAATGGAGGGAGGTAGAACCAACAGCTGAAAAGTTGAACACTGACGTCACCATAGGCCGAAGTTCGCAGATGTTTTCGTGTTTTTAGCGCTGACAAAACACTTCGGTTATAACACGATGTCGAGCCGCTTGTTTACAAGCTTTCCTATCATGCTCTCCTCTTGCAGGCGGTTTACAATACATTAATATAACTTTGTTAAACAAATCAAGCCATTAATTCTACAGTTTAAAAAAGAAAAACAAAAATTTATGGCCGCTGTTCCCGTTATAAAGCACATTCCCTGTAGCTAGTCTCTACACAAAACTCCAAGCACAAACCGAGCAGTAAACGAGGTCGACAATCGACTGCCTGGACGCCGAGGGTTGAAGGGAGACCAATCTTGTATTCTCGTAAAGCTCGTTTTGCCGCACTGGTGAATCAATCCACTTTGCCCTGCTGGGGAAACTAGCTGGTTTGTACATGTACAATTAACAACGACTGCAAAACAGACTTTGACACGGCTCTTTCCGTTTACATTGTAACTTCAAATAAAATTGCATCTTTTGTTGTTGTGTTGGTAATTGTTTTCTTGTACGCGTTTACACTTATATCTTTGTTCATACACATGTTCAAGTGTCGCTCGTTTCACTTTTCTTTGTTTCGTTTCATAGTTAGTCGTTAGTGCAAAGAAGAAAGGGAGGAAACTCAACTGTGTGGAGGAGAAATGCATTTTTAAAATCACTGTCTGTTTTAAGAGTCTCCATTGCTTTCATCTCCATTTGGCATGACTTTTGTTATGCCACTTGTTCTATAGATCACGCTGAGAGTGTGAGCTGGTGAACAGCGCAACTCTTCCTCACTTAAATATTATTCCCTTCCTTCCTTCCTTCCTCATTTGCCTTTCAGCTTCGATGAGAGTTACCGCTCTTCTGCTCGTTGGTGGGCCTACTCTGCCACAATTTTCTTTCCGAGTACTTTGTCCATCTTTGGGAGAACATCCTCTATGCTGTTTGTGTACTCTTTGTTGTGGATTGTGCTGAGTTGTTTCCGTATTGTGTTTAGTTGTTTATGTCTTGTATTTAGTTGTTTATGTCTGTGTTTAGTTGGATGTGTCTTGTGTTTAGTAGTTTGTGTCTTGTGTTTAGTTGTTTATGTCTTGTATTTAGTAGTTTGTGTCTTGTGTTTAGTCCTTTATGTCTTGTGTTTAGTAGTTTATGTCTTGTATTTAGTTGTTTATGTCTTGTGTTTAGTAGTTTATGTCTTGTATTTAGTAGTTTGTGTCTTGTGTTTAGTTCTTTATGTCTTGTGTTTAGTTGTTTATGTCTTGTATTTAGTAGTTTATGTCTTGTGTTTAGTTGTTTATGTCTTTTGTTTAGTTGTTTATGTCTTGTGTTTAGTAGTTTATGTCTTGTGTTTAGTTGTTTATGTCTTGTATTTAGTTGTTTATGTCTTGTATTTAGTTGTTTATGTCTTGTGTTTAGTTGTTTGTGTCTTGTATTTAGTTGTTTATGTCTTGTGTTTAGTTGTTTATGTCTTGTGTTTAGTTGTTTATGTCTGTGTTTAGTTGGATGTGTCTTGTGTTTAGTTGTTTATGTCTTGTATTTAGTAGTTTATGTCTTGTGTTTAGTTGTTTATGTCTTGTATTTAGTAGTTTATGTCTTGTGTTTAGTAGTTTATGTCTTGTGTTTAGTTGTTTATGTCTTGTGTTTAGTTGTTTGTGTCTTGTATTTAGTTGTTTATGTCTTGTGTTTAGTTGTTTATGTCTTGTATTTAGTAGTTTATGTCTTGTGTTTAGTTCTTTATGTCTTGTGTTTAGTTGTTTATGTCTTGTATTTAGTAGTTTATGTCTTGTGTTTAGTTGTTTATGTCTTTTGTTTAGTTGTTTATGTCTTGTGTTTAGTAGTTTATGTCTTGTGTTTAGTTGTTTATGTCTTGTATTTAGTTGTTTATGTCTTGTATTTAGTTGTTTATGTCTTGTGTTTAGTTGTTTGTGTCTTGTATTTAGTTGTTTATGTCTTGTGTTTAGTTGTTTATGTCTTGTGTTTAGTTGTTTATGTCTGTGTTTAGTTGGATGTGTCTTGTGTTTAGTTGTTTATGTCTTGTATTTAGTAGTTTATGTCTTGTGTTTAGTTGTTTATGTCTTGTATTTAGTAGTTTATGTCTTGTGTTTAGTAGTTTATGTCTTGTGTTTAGTTGTTTATGTCTTGTGTTTAGTTGTTTGTGTCTTGTATTTAGTTGTTTATGTCTTGTGTTTAGTTGTTTATGTCTTGTATTTAGTAGTTTATGTCTTGTGTTTAGTAGTTTATGTCTTGTATTTAGTTGTTTATGTCTTGTGTTTTGTTGTTTGTGTCTTGTATTTAGTTGTTTATGTCTTGTATTTAGTTGTTTATGTCTTGTGTTTAGTTGTTTATGTCTTGTGTTTAGTTGTTTATGTCTGTGTTTAGTTGGATGTGGATTGTGTTTAGTTGTTTATGTCTTGTGTTTAGTAGTTTATGTCTTGTGTTTAGTTGTTTATGTCTTGTATTTAGTAGTTTATGTCTTGTGTTTAGTAGTTTATGTCTTGTGTTTAGTTGTTTATGTCTTGTGTTTAGTTGTTTATGTCTTGTATTTAGTAGTTTATGTCTTGTGTTTAGTTGTTTATGTCTTGTATTTAGTAGTTTATGTCTTGTGTTTAGTAGTTTATGTCTTGTGTTTAGTTGTTTATGTCTTGTATTTAGTAGTTTATGTCTTGTGTTTAGTTGTTTATGTCTTGTGTTTAGTAGTTTATGTCTTTTGTTTAGTTGTTTATGTCTTGTGTTTAGTAGTTTATGTCTTGTGTTTAGTTGTTTATGTCTTGTATTTAGTTGTTTATGTCTTGTATTTAGTTGTTTATGTCTTGTGTTTAGTTGTTTGTGTCTTGTATTTAGTTGTTTATGTCTTGTATTTAGTTGTTTATGTCTTGTGTTTAGTTGTTTATGTCTTGTGTTTAGTTGTTTATGTCTGTGTTTAGTTGGATGTGTCTTGTGTTTAGTTGTTTATGTCTTGTATTTAGTAGTTTGTGTCTTGTGTTTAGTAGTTTATGTCTTGTGTTTAGTAGTTTATGTCTTGTGTTTAGTTGTTTATGTCTTGTGTTTAGTTGTTTATGTCTTGTATTTAGTAGTTTATGTCTTGTGTTTAGTAGTTTATGTCTTTTGTTTAGTTGTTTATGTCTTGTGTTTAGTAGTTTATGTCTTGTGTTTAGTAGTTTATGTCTTGTGTTTAGTTGTTTATGTCTTGTATTTAGTTGTTTATGTCTTGTGTTTAGTTGTTTATGTCTTGTATTTAGTTGTTTAGGTCTTGTGTTTAGTAGTTTATGTCTTGTATCTAGTTGTTTATGTCTGTGTTTAGTTGGATGTGTCTTGTTTAGTAGCTCAAAACAAGAAAACAGAATTCTTGTGGAAAAAACTTTGAAAGAGAAAAAAAAAGGTTGTTCACTCGCCGGAACAAGCATATGCAGTTACAGTGAATGAGATTATAGCAGTCAGCAACCTATAACTGACCGTTGACTTCAAGGCCAGTGAATTAGAGCTAAGCAAGACCTAATCTTTTAGGGACGTCAGGGAGAGAGAGAGGCAAGCCAATAAAAATCAAGGGGAGGGAACACATGGTCCAGGACGCCAAAAAGTACCTGGGATGAAATAGGTGAGCGGCTCAAAGCTGACTGCTTGCGACAGATCATTGAACCAATGTTGATGTAGTGTAGGTCATTCCGAAGATGGATGTGATTGGCCAAAATACAAAATATAGTAGGTAACATAAACTCACTGGAATCTGTAGAAATGTGGTTTTACAGAAGAATGTTGAGAATACCATGGACAGCTAAGAAGAGTAATGAAGATGTTCTGAGAGAGGCCAAAGCAAAAAGAGAGCTAATTTCCAATATTAGGAAGAAACAATCATCATTTGTTGGCCACGTAATGAGAAGGGAACAACTGGAATATATTGTAACAACTGGAAAAATTGAGGGATGAAGAGATAGAGGGAAGCAAAGAGAAAAAATACCAGACAGCTTAAGATAATGGCTTGGCAGAAGGTCAACAACAGAAATGATAAATAACTGTTGAGATCAAAAGTTGTGGAGAGACATGATCACCTACTCCAGCAGGTCCGGTACTTGATGATGAACATAAACTAGTGACACAACACATCTACCCATGTTTAAGGGCGGATGATGAACAGAAGTAATTGTCGGGTGAACATTTAGAAGAAGATGATGAAATGTTTAATTTGTCATCATCATTACCATTAAGTGCCGTCTCCACATAGAAGGTTGGCTACCGTGGAGCACCATTCCGCTCCGTCTTTTGCGTTGATGGTGCAAGTAGTCATAGGTTGACTTGTCCATATTTTGATGCTACTCGTCCATATTAGTCTTGGTCTGCCTCTGCCTTTTTTACCTTGTATTTTCCCTTGCAGCATTACATTAAGTAGGCTGCTGTGGCTTTTAACATGCTCCAACAATCTAATTTATCTTGTTGGAATTGTGTTTAGTAGTTTTCTTTTCATTTTTAGTCGTTTTCAGACTTCATCGTTTATTTTCTTTTCTTTCCATCCAATTCTTCTATAAATCTACATTTCAAAGACTTTAATTTGTTCTTCTTGTCTGATATCCATGTTTCTGCACCACACAAGAATATTGAGAAGATATAACATTTTGCTATTCTTAGCTTTAGCCCTGGTGTTATTTGTTTTGATGTTAGTATATTTTTTATGACATTAAAATTACTTTTTGCCATACCTATTCTTTTGTTTATTTCAGTTGTACATTTTCCATCACTGGTTATAGTAAATGAATTTAAATATTTGGGAACTTTGTTAACCTCAGACGGAAGATGTACAACGGGGGTGAGATGCAGAATGGCTAAGGCAAAAGCAGCTTTCCAAAAAAAAAATGAGGAAGATACTATACAATCCATTATTGACAATAGAAACAAGAAAAAGAGTTCTTAAATGTTATGTAGAGCCAGTCTCAACATATGGATGTGAATCATGGACTATAAGACAACAAACAAGAAAATCACCGGAGTCTGTAGAAATGTGGTTTTACAGAAGAATGTTGAGAATACCATGGACAGCTAAGAAGAGTAGTGAAAACGTTCTGAAAGAGGCCAAAGCAAAAAGAGAGCTAATTTCCAATATTAGGAAGAAACAATCATCATTTTTTGGCCATGTAATGAGAACAGCTGGAATATATTGTGACAACTGGGGAAATTGAGGGACAAAGAGATAGAGGGAAGCAAAGAGAAAAAAATACCAGACAGCTTAAGAGAATGGCTTGGCAGAGGGTCACCAACGGAATTGATAAATAACTGTCGAGATCAAAAGTTGTGGAGAGACATGATCACATATGCCAGCAGGCCCGGTACTTGATGATGATGGTTATAGTATGGCTAATTTGTCATTACAACTAAAGTGAGATGTTCCCAAAGTGTGCACCGAGGCTCCAGGACCATCGCCAGACTTCGCACTGACGCTGAGCCGGGGATTTTGTCGTGCGCCTATTCATCATCATCATGTGCCATACCGGTTGGCGTAGGCGATCATGTCCTTCCACAATCTTCTATCTACAGTGCATCGTATCAATTCATTTGTGGACTGTTTGTCGTCTGCGATCTCTCTTTCCTTTTATTTTGCCAGTTGTAACCAAGTATTCCAACTTTCTTCTTCTCATGATGTGCTCGAGAAATGTTGATTGTTTCTATCTGATGTTTCTCAGGAGCTCCATTATTGTATTGGCCTCTTTGAGAATTTTCTCGTTTGGTTTTTTTAGCCTGTCCAAGGAACTTTTAACATTCTTCTGAGAAATCCCATCTTTACTCAGTGCCTAACTCTGTGGTTAGAAATCATAAAACGACAACACTTATTGAGTTATTTGCGGGTCATCATCATTGCACTCCGAACATGTCCATAGGTGCTCAGATCCCCTCCTCAGCAATTCCCTTAGTGTCCAGCGACTGACGACTCCAGTTCTATGTTGGTTGATAAGTCTTCTTACACACTTACAAGGATTTAATATTTTTTAGTACATGAACGAGTTTCTGCAGGTAAATCTGTCGCCATTCATCATTGTACATGTCCTATACGAGAGTCAGAGTTGATCAACTAATGCTCTTCACTTTCTTTGTCTGACGTCTACCCGCCTACTACTAAAGGAATGGATAGACTTCACCGTCATCTGTTTAAAAGGTCGTGAAATTGACGTAGATACGTTGTAGTGTTATGTTTTTTTTAATTCGCCTTTCGGCCCAACACATCCGACTTCAACACGGTATTTTTGAGTACTGGGTTGCCTACCCTCTTCGATACCTACTCGCTTGGCCAGGTTATACTGGATAGTTTGTTACTACAGGCACTGCGAAAAGGTGGAGTAGGGTCTGGATGGTTCTGATTCACCGATCGGGGGCCATCAACTATAAATCGCTGGCAACTTCCAGCTTTGTTACTGGTACACGCATTGCTTCTACTCGAGACTTATACGATCTAACTGGAAACAAATAATAATAAATGAATATTATTATAGAGGGAAACTTCCGAGGCGATAATCAGCGAATCATTTCAGAGAAGAAGGTATGTTTACAGCACACGGAAAAATGACAAATAATCAACAAGAGAAAAAAAAAAGCAGAGAACAATATATGGACCAAAACAGAATCGAACCTGTACTCAGTGGCACAGCGTCTTGCCACGAAAAGCCAAACGCTAGGGAACACTGCCACTCAGATAACTTAAAAAACGATCTAACTGCCTTGAAGAGGTCGTCGGTATATGATGGGCAGACAAAGGGAGCAGCTGGTAATAACAATTTGAGAACCATTGATGTAAGTGATTATTTATTGCAATCAACTTGAAGGAACCGCAACAGAATCATATACAGTTAATATTCCTTCAAAGAACAAAATAATTAAAATATCAGGAACAAACAGCCGTGCTGTCGACGTGGAAATAACCACGAGTATTAATGTGACACTGCGAACTAAACTCCGAGGCTAGCTCGTGTGTCTAAACACACATACCTAGCTATTATAATTTTTTTTTTAATCGAGTAAAAAAGAAAATCAAAACAAGTAAGAAAGAAGACATATCGTTATAGAATACATAACTCGACCCTTACACAAATCGACACAGCATATCATTAAAAAAAAAAACACACACACACACAACGCGTTCACCGAACACGACTGTCTCAAGACACCATCACTCACCAAAAACTGACTACTACGTTTCGCGCTTTTTTACTGCGCCTGGTACCATAGTTGTGAACTCTCCGATGACCAGGTTTTGCTGGACTCAGTCTTTGTTTTCCCCTGTTTCGTTAACCCTACATGTTTCCTAACAAAGACAGTTTTCTGTATGTTATTATGTCTTTTTATATGTTTAAATTAGTTCGTTTGTTTTCATCATCATCTTCGGGTGCCATCTCCGCAACGAAGGTTGGCTACAATGGAGCGCCATTCTATTCTGTCTGTTGCTTTGATGGTGCAGGTTGTCATAAGCTGATTTGTCCATCTTTTGATGTTACTCGCCCATGTTAGTCTTGGTCTGCCTCTTTTACCTTGTATTTTCCCCTCCAGGATTACTTTTAGTAGGCTTTTGTGTCTTTTAACATGGCCCAAAAATCTCATTTGTCTTGTTTGAATTGTGTTTAGTAGTTCTCTTTTCATTTTTAGTTGTTTTAAGACACCATCGTTTGTTTTCTTTTCTTTCCATCCAATTCTACCTATTCTTCTATATATCCACATTTTAAAGGCTTCAATTCTCTGTTCTGTTTTCTTTTCTAATGTCCATGTTTCTGCACCATATATGAATATTGAGAAGATGTAACATTTTGCTTTTCTTAGTTTTAGCCCTAGTGTTATTTGTTTTGATGTTAGTATGTTCTTCATGACATTAAAATTACTTTTTACCATTTCGATTTCTTTTGTTTATTTCAGTTTTACATTTTCCATCACTGGTTATTGTATTTCCAAGGTAGTTGTAGTTCTGAACTGTCTCTAGGTCTATTCCTTCAACTATGTTTTATCCACTTGTGGGTTTTGAGTATCTTCTTTGTTTATGATCATAGTTTTAGTCTTTTTGATATTCATACCTAGTCCATACTTTTTGCTTGTCATGCTTATTTCATTAAGTAATTGCTGTAGATCTTTAGGATTTTCTGCTAGTAATACGGTATCATCGGGAGCCGCGATAGCTCAGTGGTTAGTGAACTAGACTACAAAGGACAAGAGGTAGGGTTCGATCCGAACCGACGGCTTCCGGGTTCACCCAGCCTTTAATGGTTACCGGTTTTTTTTTCTGGGAAAGTAAAGCGGCACGGGCGTAATACCGACCACATTACCCCAAAAAGCATGTGCCGAAGGTCTGTAAAATTTATGGTCAGTAACACCATATTCCCTATACGCCACTTGGCGTGACGGGGGTACTTTACCTTTTTACTTTTTTTAATACGGTATCATCAGCATATCTTAGGTTATTGATTATCTTTCCATTAATGTTTAGGCCTGGCATCTCTGTGATGTTTTTAAAGATTTGCTCAGTGTATAGATTGAACAAGCTTGATGATAGGATGCATTCTTGTCTTACTCTTCTTTTTATATCAATGGGTGTAGAGTTTGTTTTACAAAGTGATATTTAATAATCCTCACTTCAAATTCAGTTTCTTCAAACTTTTATCGTTTATAGTCTGGATCAAACCAACCATTCCTTTTTTTGATAGCAAAATGTTATATATCTTTTCAACATTCCTGTATGGTGCAGAAACATGGACATTAGACAAGAAAACGGAACAGAAAATTGAAGACTTTGAAATGTGGAAATATAGAAGAATATGTAGAATTGGATCAACTGAAAACAAATGATGTCTTAAAACAACTTAAAATGATAAGAGAACTACTAAACCCAATTCAAACAAGACAAAAATGAGATTTTTGGAGCATGTTAAAAAACACAACTGCCTACTAAAAGTAATCTTGGAGGGGGAATACAAGGTAAAAGAGGCAAAGGGAGACCAAGACTAACATGGACGAGTAACATCAAAAATGAATAAGTCAGCCTATGACGAACTGCACAATAAAAGCAACAGACAGAGCGGAATGGCACTCCATGGTAGCCAACCTTCGATGCAGAGATTTCACCCAATGATGATTTCTGTTTTTATATAAATCAACAGTAAATAAGCAGTTCTATAATTTTAATTACTTTTTACAACGTATTGCTTTGTTTTTTTTTTGTGTTTTTTTGTTTGCTTTGTAAAGTTTTAATAACAAATTATAATTTACTTGTATTTATATTTCTAATTCTATTTTTTTTCTGGGTTTTTTTCTTATGTTTGGTTTGTAAAGTTTTAATAACAAATTACAATTTACTTGTATTTATATTTCTACTTCTGTTTTTTCTTCTTTTTTTCTTATGTTTGGTTTGTAAAGTTTTAATAACAAATTATAATTTACTTGTATTTATATTTCTACTTCTTATTCTTGTCGTAAATTCTGAAAAGGGAAATTATTGAATGTAGCTTACAGTTGGACTGCAATATTTACGTCTGTCGACTTGACACATCAAACATAGACACGACGGTTTTTGCGACCATATTAACCTCTCACCTCGATTAAATCGATACTCACTTTGTAAAACAGCTTTCGAGGCAATAAAGAAGGCCATGAACTACTCTCATTTTGATCTGTGAAGACACAAAGAGAAGCAAAAGTCAGGCCATGAACTACTCTCATTTTGATCTGTGAAGACACAAAGAGAAGCAAAAGTCAGGCCATGAACTACTCTCATTTTGATCTGTGAAGACACAAAGAGAAGCAAAAGTCAGGCCATGAACTACTCTCATTTTGATCTGTGAAGACACAAAGAGAAGCAAAAGTCAGGCCATGAACTACTCTCATTTTGAACTGTGAAGACACAAAGAGAAGCAAAAGTCAGGCCATGAACTACTCTCATTTTGATCTGTGAAGACACAAAGAGAAGCAAAAGTCAGGCCATGAACTACTCTCATTTTGATCTGTGTAGACACAAAGAGAAGCAAAAGTCAGGCCATGAACTACTCTCATTTTGATCTGTGAAGACACAAAGAGAAGCAAAAGTCAGGTTATGAACTACTCTCATTTTGATCTGTGAAGACACAAAGAAAAGCAAAAGTCAGGTCATGAACTACTATTATTTTGATCTGTGAAGAGACAAAGAGAAACTAGGGTCAGGTCATGAGTTACTCTCATTTAGAACTGTGAAGAGACAAAGAGAAGCAAGAGTCAGATAATGAGCTACTCTCATTTTGAACAATGAAGAAACAAATAAGAAACTAGATAGAGTCAGGTCATGAAGAAGTCTCAAAAGAATCTGTGAAGAGACAAAGAGAAACTAGGGTCAGGTCATGAGTTACTCTCATTTAGAACTGTGAAGAGACAAAGAGAAGCAAGAGTCAGGTCATGAGCTACTCTCATTTAGAAATGTGAAGAGACAAAGAGAAGCTAAAGTCAGGTCATGAGTTACTCTCATTTTGAACTGTGAAGAGATAAAGAGAAGCTAGAGTCATGTTACGAGCTACTCTCATTTAGAACTGTGAAGAGATAAAGAGAAGCTAGAGTCATGTCATGAGCTACTCTCATTTTGAACTGTGAAGAGATAAAGAGAAGCTAGAGTCAGGTCATGAGCTACTCTCATTTTGATCTGTGAAGAGACAAAGAGAAGCAAAATTCAGATCACGAATTACTCTCATTTTGAACTGTGAAGAGACAAAGAGAAGCAAGAGTCAGGTCATGAGCTACTCTCATTTTGAACTGTGAAGAGACAAAGAGAAGCAAAGGTCAGGTCATGACTTCTCACATTTTAATCTGTAAATTGAGAGGCTAGAGTCAGGTCATTAACTGAGAATGTCTTAGATCACATGTGACCCGACACAATATTTGTTTTAGGATGTAAGGTTGGCTGCAGGACCGGATTTAAATTTGTTGAGGCCCTAAACTGGGTATACTCACGGTAATGATAATGATGATGGGGCCCTGAACTGGGCATACTAAATGATGATGAGGCATAGGATTAAGTATACTAAATGATGATGAGGTCCTAGTTTGGGTATACTAAATGAGGATGATGATGAGGCCCTAAACTGTGTATACTAAATGATGACGAGGCCCTAAACTGTGTATACTAAATGATGATGAGGCCCTAAACTGTGTATACTAAATGATGATGAGGCCCTAAACTGTGTATACTAAATGATGACGAGGCCCTAAACTGGGTATACTAAATGATGATGAGGCCCTAAACTGTGTATACTAAATGATTATGAGGCCCTAAACTGTGAATACTAAATGATGATGAGGCCCTAGTTTGGGTATACTAAATGAGGATGATGATGAGGCCCTAAACTGTGTATACTAAATGATGACGAGGCCCTAAACTGTGTATACTAAATGATGATGAGGCCCTAAACTGTGTATACTAAATGATTATGAGGCCCTAAATTGGGTATACTAAATGATGACGAGGCCCTAAACTGGGTATACTAAATGATTATGAGGCCCTAAACTGTGTATACTAAATGATGATGAGGCCCTAAACTGGGTATACTAAATGATGATGAGGCCCTAAACTGTGTATACTAAATGATTATGAGGCCCTAAACTGGGTATACTAAATGATGATGAGGCCCTAAACTGTGTATACTAAATGATTATGAGGCCCTAAACTGGGTATACTAAATGATGACGAGGCCCTAAACTGGGTATACTAAATGATGATGAGGCCCTAAACTGTGTATACTAAATGATTATGAGGCCCTAAATTGAGTATACTAAATGATGATGAGGCCCTAAACTGTGTATACTAAATGATTATGAGGCCCTAAACTGTGTATACTAAATGATTATGAGGCCCTAAACTGTGTATACTAAATGATTATGAGGCCCTAAATTGGGTATACTAAATGATGATGAGGCCATAAACTGTGTATACTAAATGATTATGAGGCCATAAATAAATTGGGTATACTAAATGATAACGAGGCCCTAAACTGGGTAGGGGGGGGGGCGGGGCGGGGGGGGCTGGTTTGTCACGAGACAAGACGTCGGCCTCGAGACAGAGGTTGTGGGTTTGTGGTTGGGATTTTTATTTATGATTTCTCTCTGCGGCAACCATCACTGGTCTCAGCAGCGAGGCCCGGCTTGAAACTTCAATTACTTTTACAATTTCGACGGAAAAAATATGAGTACCTCCGAAGTCAGATTTATCTGCCTGTGCGGCGAGGGACCCCTGTGCACACGGCTGCCAGGGAAAAATGGATTAACACGCAAAATTCAGTTCCTAGTCTCTAGGGACTTCGTCAGAGGTCAAAGCTGGCGAAAGGAAAAAAAAAAGTATCATAAACGATGACGAGGCCCTAAACTGGGTATACTAAATGAAACTTTGAGAACCTCTGTTACAAAAAATTAACACCAGGACTCTATCAAAGATTACAATATAAAAAAATGTGAGGCCATAAGCTGCAGCCTGTAAAGTGTTAATTATAGATACATCTGCTTTTCCCACAATGCATTCTGGATTGACCAGATCCCTTTTCCACTTTTAGACTTCTCAGTCTCTCAATATATACATCATTGTCCCACCCATTCCCCGCATCTTCTCTTAAGGAATGTAGAACAAACTTGGGGATGTCCTCTTTGTTCAGAGTAAGACAACACTCAGTGCCAGAGCTGCCAACTGCCAGCAAGCTTACTGGTTATTTCATTGCCATGTACACCAGCGTGTCGGTTATTTCATTGCCATGTACACCAGCGTGACGGTTATTTCATTGCCGTGTACACCAGCGTGTCAGTTATTTTATTACCATGTACACCAGCGTGTCGGTTATTTTACTGCCATGTACACCAGCGTGTCGGTTATTTCATTGCCGTGTACACCAGCGTGACGGTTATTTCATTGCCGTGTACACCAGCGTGTCGGTTATTTCATTGCCATGTACACCAGCGTGTCAATTATTTCATTGCAATGTACACCAGCGTGACGGTTATTTCATTGCCGTGTACACCAGCGTGACGGTTATTTCATTGCCATGTACACCAGCGTGTCAATTATTTCATTGCCATGTGCACCAGCGCGTCAGCTATTTCATTGCTATGTACACCAGCGTGACATAGACAGCACACCCAGGCTAACGTGCATCCAGTATTTAAGCAGCTTATTTAATCACAGTACAAATCTTGCTCTGGTCTCCTGGCGTTGTGCTGACCACGTAGGGCCTGTGGTATTTGGAGGTAAAGAGTTCTTCGGTTTCATGTTGAGCCAGACTTGATATACGGAAGTGTATCCACAACAATGAGACAACAGACAAGAACATCTTTAGCGGCAACAATAATGTTATCTTGCAGAAGAATGTTGAGAATACCATGGTCAGCTATACTACTGAGAGCGTTCTTTTAGAAGAAAAAATAATGCCACAATAAAAAAGAAAGTTCATTTCCAAATCTGGAGTAAGCAATGATCATTGTTGTATCATCGTATGTTGCTTACTTCTATGCTTGCGTTCATACGATGGTTAAATGAGAAGTTATACTTTATTTTATCATCCGCCCTTAAAAATACGTTGAGAGGTCGTTGATGCCTTGTATTGTGGTCTGCAGTGGAACTCTCAATATTTGAGCGTTCGTCCCAAAACATCCGACTTCCTCACAGCATTTTTTAGTAGAGGGTTGCCTTCCCTCTCGATCTCTACTGTTTTGGCCAGACTAACTTAGTTGGTTTGTTTCTAGGGGCACCGCGAAGAGGTGGAGTAGGATATCCATAATATAGATCACCAGAAGCTGTCAGATGTAATCTGTTGACAGCTTTCAGTTCTGTTCATGAACGGCGCATTGCCTCCCTTGCCTAGCAATGAAAATAAGCAAACTTTGAAACTTTGCATATTGGGGAAAGATGAAATAGAGGAAAACAGAGAGAAGATGAAAAAGAGGAAAACAGAGAAGATGAAATAGGGGAAAACAGAGAGAAGATGAAATAGAGGAAAACAGAGAGAAGATGAAATAGAGGAAAACAGAGAGAAGATGAAATATAGGAAAACAGAGAGAAGATGAAAAAGAGGAAAACAGAGAAGATGAAATAGAGGTAAACAAAGAGAGGATGAAATAGAGGAAAACAAAGAGAGGATGAAATAGAGGAAAACAGAGAGAGGATGAAATAGGGGAAAACAGAGAGAAGATGAAATAGAGGAAAACAGAGAGAAGATGAAATAGAGGAAAACAGAGAGAAGATGAAATATAGGAAAACAGAGAGAAGATGAAAAAGAGGAAAACAGAGAAGATGAAATAGAGGTAAACAAAGAGAGGATGAAATAGAGGAAAACAAAGAGAGGATGAAATATAGGAAAACATAGAGAGGATGAAATAGGGGAAAACAGAGAGAGGATGAAACAGAGGAAAACAGGGAGTGGATGATATAGAGGAAAACATAGACTGTATGAAATAGAGGAAAACAGAGAGTGAGGATGAAATAGAGGAAAACAAAAGAAGATTAAATAGAGGAAAACAGAGAGATGATGAAATAGAGGAAAACAGAGAGAAGATGAAATAGAGGAAAACATAGAGTGAGGATGAAATAGAGGAAAACAAAAAGAAGATTAAATAGAGGAAAACAGAGAGAAGATTAAATAGACAAAAACAGGAGAAAGTGTAAGAGACAGTTTCAAAGAAACGTTGGCAAAACAAACTTATCTGTAAAAAGAATTACGTTAACAACTGCAGAATCATAAGGTAAAATGATATAATGTGGCCACGTATCTCGATCGCGATAGATCAGTGGTTAGTGAACGGGGCTACAAAGGACAAGAGGTAGGGTTCGATCCCAACCGACGGCTTCCGGGGCTGGGTGTTAAATGGGTACCAGATTTTTTTTCTGGGAAAGTAAAGCGGCACGGACGTAATACCGACCACATTACCTCAAAAATCATGTGCCGAAGGTCTGTAAAATTTATGGTCACTAACACCGTATTCCCTATACGGCACTTGGCGTGACGGGGCCCTTTACTCTTTACTACTACGTATCTAGATCGTCTAGTCTAGCAAAGACTATTCTGCAAGGAACTGTGAAAGGTGCTAGAAGGAGAGGTCGGCAGAGAAAGAGATTAGAAGATATCGTCAAAGAATAGACAGGTCTTGACTTTGTAGTCTCTCAGAATAAATGAAGATAGAGAAACTGGGAGAATGTTGACGATGTCTCTCAGAATAAATGAAGATAGAGAAACTGGGAGAATGTTGACGACGTCTTTCAGAATAAATGAAGATAGAGAAACTGGGAGAATGTTGACGACGTCTTTCAGAATAAATGAAGATAAAGCAAAAAGGGAGAATGTTGACGAAGTCTCTCAGAATAAATGAAGATAAAGAAAAAGGGAGAATGTTGACGAAGTCTTTCAGAATAAATGAAGATAAAGCAAAAAGGGAGAATGTTGACGAAGTCTCTCAGAATAAATGAAGATAGTGAAACTGGGAGAATGTTGACGAAGTCTCTCAGAATAAATGAAGATCTGGAACGTAGATGTCGAGGAAGCTTGGCGGAGCAAGAGACAAACGGTCAAGACATGGCAGAAAGCCAGAAGGTATGGTAGAACACAACCTGAGCTCTTGAAGCGTCTGAAAGTAGAGGTCGACCAAAAAATGATGCACTTTAAACTATGCGCTAAGCAGGCTAAGGATGCCAAATGGGATGACTTCTGTAAAAAAGTGTGCTCAGAAAAATCGCTAGCCACATTCTGGCGCCTTCATCAGTGCATGAATGGCACACCACGACACAGAGGTATACCAGACTTTCAGAGCACAGACCAGATATGGCACAAATCTGATGAGAGCAAAGGGAAGGCCCTGCTTGCCCGCTACATTGAGCAGACTGACCAAAGAAATGAGGCTGTAAGAATGAGGATACGGGGATCTTTGTCAAATTTGTGTGAGGATGTAGGGCTGGAAGAAGATCTCACAATCACAACCGATACCATTCGCGCGACACTTAAAAGGTCACACAACACTGCTCCTGGTCCAGATGGTGTTCGGTATGATGACATAGGCGATTTAGCTGATGACGACTTGACAACACTGGCCAATGAGTTTAATGCCAGTATTCGGAGTGGCCAGATTAAGGAGGAGTGGCTACACAGCTACTTACTACCGCTACCGAAGCCAAACAAGGACCACTCTCAGATCAGTGCCTACAGAATCATCACAATGCAGAATACTGCGGGCAAGCTGCTGGAGAAAATAGTTGCCCGTGTCCTCACGTGTCGCCTTGAACAGAAACGCGTATTCCCATCCACACTCGGAGGTTATAGATATAACAAAGAGACATGGCTCAATGCGGCAGTATTTGCCTATGACGTCTTCGAAGGCTTCCACAGACGAGAGGAGACATGTGCTGCTGCTATAGATCTGGAGGATGCATACAACAGGGTACCATTTGAATATCTCATGCATATGCTTCTCAAACTGGCGGTGAACCCCTTCCTCATAAGATGGATCGCCGCGGCACTGTTTCAGAGGAAGGTGATACTCAGATGTGGAAGTTGGTCTTCCGAGCCAACATCCATTTGTCCTGGGCTGCCACAAGGTTCACCATTGTCACCAGTTCTATTTAATGTGTACACAATAACGATCACGGCCCAACAGCTGGATGGGGGGGGAAGAACTATGACTTTTGCTGATGATATTCTGGTATATCGACAGGGAAGAGACAGACGGGGAATCGCCTCCACAATGCAAGACGAACTCGATCGCATTTCTTCCTGGTGTCGGGTTTCAGGTGCCTTGGTTAATCCTAATAAAGCATCAGTTTCATGGTTCTCCCTTAACAATCATATCGTTAATACGACCACACCGGTAGTACGAATGGGAGCTGATGAGGTGACCAGGGACAAGTTGATGACATACCTCGGAGTTAAGTTTGATCGCAGCCTGTGTTTTCGGGACCACGTCGACCATGTGATAACAAAATCCCGCAAAGGATTAGCCGCCTTGAAAGTCATGGCAGCTGCCAACATCGAGCAGAGGCTACTTACTCTTCTGTTCCAGGGATTAGTCCTCGCACCAATCGAGTATGCCCTGGCCATTCTTACTGTCAGTACGACTCAAATTGATAGGCTGGACAAAATACAAAATGAAGCCATGCGCATTATCCTGGGATGTACGAGGGACACTCCCTGTGTGGCAATGAGGTATCTTCTTGACTTTCCAACCATGGATGACAGAATCAAGATCTGGAGAGCACGAGCATACCTGAAGATTAGTACAGATACAGAGCATCCATTGCACCACGTGCTCAACACAGAGAAAGGTACCAGGCTAAAAAGAGGCAAATCATGGGTGGGCCGAGCAGAAGATGTCATCAAACAGGTCTGTGGGATTACCAATATCAGCGTTGGTGAGGAGTGGATACCGGTGCCTACGTCATTCAAGGGGACTTTCTCATGTATTGTCACACTCGACAGGAAAAGTAGGGAACAGAACCCAGTCGTGGTTAATGCTGAGGTCAACGGTCTCATCTGCGATAACACCGATGAGAAAGATGCAGTCATCTATACAGACGGATCTGTAAGACGACACGAAAGAAGTGCATGGGCATTTACAGCACGTTCGGCAGGCAGAATAGCCAAGGAAGACAGTGGTGCATACGCCATGACCACGAGTAGCATGACAATGGAGGTGATGGCAGTGACCAAGGCATTCAAATGGTTAGAGTCACAAGACTACATCCACGCATGTATACTGAGTGATTCGATGAGCATGATAAAAAAAGTGGAGGCGGGCTTTGTACGCATGCAATGGGTAGAGTCGTTGCAGAAATCCAAAATACGTAAGGTCACCTTTGTCTATGTCCCTGGACATGCGGGAGTACGGGGAAATGAGAGAGCGGACAGGTTGGCTAGCTGCGCTGTCGTTGAGGACGGGCAACCGATGGATCGGGCGGACGTCATCAATGCACTCCGAGATGTGGGAAGAGCACAGGACTTCGACAAACACAGATCAACGTCGCTTCTTGGGATGATGGAAATGGGAGTTAAGATGGGCACAGCCAGAAATGAGAAACTTGGTGGCCGTGTAAGAAGACTTATCAACCAACATAGAACTGGAGTCGTCAGTCGCTGGACACTGAGGGAATTGCTGAGGAGGGGATCTGAGCACCTATGGACATGTTCGGAGTGCAATGATGATGACCCGCAAATAACTCAATAACTCAATAACTCAAATGAAGATAGTGAAACTGGGAGAATGTTGACGAAGTCTCTCAGAATAAATGAAGATAGTGAAACTGGGAGAATGTTGACGAAGTCTCTCAGAATAAATGAAGATAGTGAAACTGGGAGAATGTTGACGAAGTCTCTCAGAATAAATGAAGATAGAGAAACTGGGAGAATGTTGACGAAGTCTCTCAGAATAAATGAAGATAGTGAAACTGGGAGAATGTTGACGAAGTCTCTCAGAATAAATGAAGATAGAGAAACTGGGAGAATGTTGACGTAGTCTCTCAGAATAAATGAAGATAGTGAAACTGGGAGAATGTTGACGAAGTCTCTCAGAATAAATGAAGATAGAGAAACTGGGAGAATGTTGACGAAGTCTCTCAGAATAAATGAAGATAGTGAAACTGGGAGAATGTTGACGAAGTCTCTCAGAATAAATGAAGATAGAGAAACTGGGAGAATGTTGACGTAGTCTCTCAGAATAAATGAAGATAGTGAAACTGGGAGAATGTTGACGAAGTCTCTCAGAATAAATGAAGATAGAGAAAATGCGAGAATGTTGACGAAGTCTCTCAGTGGTGCCCCAACAACCCCCAGTTTAATTGGATGAAGTAGAAGAGTGAGAACGTTGCAAAGAGACATCATCGCCTATCCCATCAGGCGTAGTACTTGAAGCTGATGATGGCCAAGAAAACTTGTATTGTCCCCGTCATCAATGACCTGCCCACTTATCCCACCATCACAAATGATATTGTGGACTTCATATTACACGATGAGGAGGCAAAGTGGTCTCCCAGCACCAGAGCTGGAAGCTGTCAGCGACCCACAGCTGATGGCTTGCGACAGGATCAGTGAACCAAAACCATCCAGACCCTACTCCACCTCTCCGTGTTGCCTCCAGTAACAGACTAATCTGTCTAGTCTGGTCAAGCGAGTAGGGATCGAAGAGAGAAGACAACCCGGTACTCATGACATCCTGAAGTCGGATGTGTTGGGCCGAAAGGCGCAAATATCACAGCTATACTGCAAACCACAACACAACGCAGACATGCCCACTTAACGTCCTTTTTAAGGGCGGATGACGAGGAAGTGTGTTCCTTTAGTCATCGGGCGAACGCACGGCAGAAATATATCACGACCGTCACCAGTTCAGTTAGATCGCATTAATCTGGCAACTTCGTGGACTGAATTAAAAGTCGTGACTCGCTCCATTCATGCATGCAATGGTTTATGTGTCCGATTATGCGGAACTTGTAAAATAGATTTCTTAGAATATGATAATAGTTGCTTTCTCCGAAGAGCAAACAATATCTGCTTTCAAATGATCAAAGTGGTTAGTCGTTTATCAACAACTCGGCTTAAAGTGATCAGCAATACTTACCTGACTGGTAGTTTGAGAACTATTCCACCTCTCAACAGTGCCTCTGGAAACATATTAACCAGTGGAGGCACGGGTCCTGACAGTAAGAGGGCTGGAAACTGTCAGCGATTCATAGCTGATGGTTTGCGCCAGAATCGGTGAATAATAACCATCCAGATACTATTTCAACTCTTCGCGATGTAGAAACATAAGAAACTATAAAAACATAATAACCAGTTCAGTCTGGCCAAACGAGAAGGGATCGAAGAGGGAAAGCAACCTGACACTCAAAAACGCCGTGTTGAAGTCGGATGTGTTGGGCTGAAAGGCGCAAATAACACAGTTCTACTGAAAACCTCAACACAACGCATTTACGCCAACTTAACGTCCGTTTTAAGGAAGACGCCATCACTACCCTCTGAGATGTGGGAAGGGCACAGGACTTCGACAGCCATGCGTCCACGTTGCTCCTTCGGATGAAAGAGATTGGAGTTAAGATGGGAACAGCCATAAATGAGAAGCTTAGTGGGCGTGTAAGAAGACTTATCAACCAACACAGAACTTGAGTCGTCAGTCGCTGGACACGGCGGGACTTGTTGAGGAGGGGATCTGAGCACCTATGGACATGTTCGGAGTGCAATAATGATGACCCGCAAGTAACTCAATAACGTCCTTTTAAGGGCGGATGTTGAAAAGTAGTATCAATTCCTTTAGCAGCCATTGAGTGAATACCAACCAGAAAGTCTTGCAAAGCGAGGAGGGCATCTAATAGGAAAGCTAACCAGGTATCGAAAATTAGTTTGCTTAGTCGGATGTGTCTGGTTGAAAGGAGAAATATATTTAACTTGCAGTTAATAACTGACTCCTAAAAAGAGGAACAATTAATATAAATTCTACAAGGTCTCCACAGATAGATATTGAGGCAATATTTCTCCCCAGAAATGAACAATTTTCATGAGATGCTTGAATACAGCTATTGCAACAATAAGAAGCTCAGGGAGAGGACATTCTGTAACCTAAAGTTACTGGCACCAGTTATCGAAATTAGTATGCTTAGTCGCTTGTGTTGGCTGAAAGGAGAAATATATTTAAATTGCAGTTAATAACTGACTCCTAATAATAAGAACAATGAATAGAAATGTATTGTTTCCTTGGAAGTATTGTCGACCTCTTGGCGAGGCACAGTCGGTTCAACCCCAGATGAAGTCGTCTAGTAAAGTAAAGTACCCCCGTCACGTCAAGTGGCGTATAGGGGATATGGTGTTAGTGACCATACATTTTATAGACCCTCGACACATGATTTTTGGAGTAATGTGGTCGGTATTACGCCGTGCCGCTTTGCTTTCCAAGAGGTACCCATTTAAGGCTGGGTGACCCGGAAGCCGCCGGCTGGGATCAAACCCTACCTCTTGTTCTTTGTAGTCCAATTCACTAACCACTGAGCACTGGCTCCCTAGATTAAGTCGTATAGATTAGATTGCAATTGTCATGCAGGATAATAGTGGGGTCTATTTTTATATATTAAGTGCACATTTGGTTCTCTTAAGGTTTTTCCTGCGTGTTTTTTTGTTTTGAAACTCTGGTAGTAGGTTACTGAGTTACAATTAATAGAAAAGAATCTAATAGAATAGAATAGTGTTAGTACAAAAGGACAGAATATAATAAAATAATACAGCGACTCAATAGAAAAGAATAAAATAAAGAGGGGCTCAATGGAAGAGAATATAAATGCTGTAAAGTAGAATACAGCAATAGAGAGGTTCAAAATAATAGAGTGACTCAACAGAAGGTGTGTGTTTTTTGTTTGTTCCTGGTGAAGGCCTATTGGGCCGAAACGTCGTTCGAATCTGTGTCGTCTACTAATCACGTAAAGCTTCTAACATACCATTTTTTCTTTTTTCAATTTTTCCTTGACTCAACAGAATAATGGGAGCCGCGATAGCTCAGTGGTTAGTGAGCTGGACTACAAAGGACAAGAGTTAGGGTTCGATCCCAACCAACGACTTCCGGTTCACCCAACAATTAATGGGTACCGGATTTTTTTTCTTTGAAAGTAAAGCGGCACGGGCGTAATACCGACCACATTTCCCCAAAAATCATGTGTCGAAGGTCTGTAAAATTTATGGTCACTAACACCATATTCCCTATACGCCACTTGGTGTGACGGGGTACTTTACTTTTACTCAACACTATAATAGAGAAGCTCAACAGAATAATAGAATAGAATAGAATAGAATAGAATAGAATAGAATAGAATAGAATAGAATAGAATAGAATAGAATAGAATAGAATATGGTTTTAAATCAAAAGAAAAGAGAATCACCAGATAACGTCTGAACGACAACGCAACGTACCCACGCCCAATTAACGTTCTTTCAATGTGGTCAATGAAGAGAAGTAGTCACCAGGCAAACGAGGAAGCAGAAGACAAAAGACTTCAGGTGATAACATAATCTCCTGTTGCTAGGCTCTGTATCAAGGATTGTCTGCCACAAATAAAACAACCGGCATCCCATATCGCCCCTAACATTTATTATTTATATGCTGTGTAGTTTCGAGGCGCCCCGGGCGTGTCATTAATAGGACCTGCGTAATTTACGAAAGCCTTCAGCAGTTAGTCCTACCCTGGATGATGATGTGAATGACTACATTGCTTTATTCACTTTCTTTCTTTCTTTCTTTCTTCCTTTCTTTCTTTCTTTCTTTCTTTCTTTCTTTCTTTCTTTCTTTCTTTCTTTCATCCTATCCCAGAACAAACATCTCTATTCTAGGACAGTCTCCCTCTCCTAGGACAATCTTCATTATGTTAGGACAAGCTTCAGTATTCTAAAACAAGAGTCCCTATTCTAGGACAATACAATCTTTTTCAGGACCTCCCTACTCCAGGACAAGTCTCCCTATTCTAAGATAAGTCTCCCTACTCTAGGACAAGTCTCCCTATTCCAGGACAAGTCTCCCTATTCTAGGACAAGTCTCCCTATTCTAAGACAAGTCTCCCTACTCCAGGACAAGTCTCCCTATTCTAAGACAAGTCTCCCTGCTCCAGAACAAGTCTCCCTACTCCAGGACAAGTCTCCCTATTCTAGGACAAGCCTCCCTATTCCAGGACAAGTCTCCCTATTCTAGGACAAATATCCTTTTTCTAGGACGGCTCTCTATTCTAAGACGCCACCCTACTCTTGGACAAGCCTCACTTTTCTAGGACAAGCCTCACTTTTCTAGGACAAGCCTCACTTTTCTAGGACAAACCTCCCTATTCTAGGACAAACAATCCATAGTCTAAGACGAGCCTTCTTACTCCAGAACGAATTTCCATATTCTAGGACGTCTCCCTATCCAAGGACAAACGTCCCTTTTCTATGAGAAGTCTTCCTATAACATTACAAGTCTCCTTATTCAAGGAAAACCCGTTCTTATATAGGACAAATCTCCAGATTTCTGGACAATTCTGTCTATTTTAACAAACCTCCATATTGTAGGACAAACCTCCCTATTCTAATAAACCCCCATATTTCAGAACAAACCTCCCTATTCTAAGGCACACCTCTGTATCCGAGGACAAACCTCCCTATGCAAGGACAAGTCTCCCTTTACAGAACAAATCTCCATATTGTAGGACAAGCCTCTCTATACCAGGAGAAGCCTCCTTACACAGGCAAATCTCCATATTCTAGGACAAACATCCATATACAGGACACATTTTCCTATCCTAGGACAAACCTCCCTATTCCCTATCGCAGAACAAGCCTCCCTTCTCCAAGGACAACGCCTCCCTATTCTAGGACAAGAACTTTACAACTCCAGCCTTGAGTTGACCAGTGCTTTCTGACACTTTTTAAAATATATTTTCTTCTTTCTTCGTTCGTCAGGTTATTATTTCGTCGCATGCTCTTAAAACCACAAGTCAGTGGTCGTGATTTGCGCTATGTCGTAGAGAGAGCACTGCTAAACAAATAAGATTTTTCGCACAGACAACTCATTTTGAATTTGTTGTATAGTTGCAGGAAGGGAAGTAATAATGTAAATATTTACATTTCACGCTATTGTAAGATTGTCAGAGTTATGTTCCTGGTTAGGATTGTTCATGACAATAAAAAAAAAAAAAAAAGAGGAAGAAAAAAAGTGGTATAGTAACAGCTTTACGTGGTAATTAACAAAACAAAAGTCGACGTTTCGGCAAAGTAGGCCTTCAGATGGAACAACAAACACCAACACAAAATATATACAAGGATATGCCCACAAATCTAACTACATGTGATAATATGCTAGATACTCAAGAAAGGAAATTTAAAAAAAAAAGGTTCACTTCCCTGTGGCCCAGAGCGTGGTCAGCTTCTGAATAACTAAAATAAGTAGGCGGGATGACCAACTATATATTTCATTCACCAAGCAGTCAGGTGAGAAGGCGGAAGGGTTCTAAAAACATTGGGGGTGGGGGGGGGGTACAAGACACGTATTAACGGTGTATATCTAACTGTGTGTATGCACAACGAACAGATGTGTAAAAAAAAAAAAAAAGTATGTGTACCTAACCATACATGCGTACAAGCATATCTATCTATCTTTCGTTCTCCCGAAGTATTGTCTATATCTGCAATGTCGTTTCCTGTATAAATTTAACTGTCTTTTGTAATTCTTGCAGTGGCCCATATAGTTTTGTCTGTAGTGTTGTATCTATGGGAAAATAGATGTTCCTCAGTCTACTATATTCAGTGCAATCTTGAAGTATGTGTTCAGCAGTGTGGGGCGCCTGTCCACATGTACAAGTAGTTGAGGTGCCGATCTTGAATTTTGTGTACATGTGAGTATGGAGTCTATTGTGTCCTGTTCTTAGGCGTATAATGATAACTTGTTCATATCTATTCATATTATGAAAGGCATCCTGATTTGGGGCTTGTGGTCCTCTGATTGATTTGATTATCTGTTTCTTATGATTGTATGTAACCGGTGTATCTAGTTGTGTGCCTGTTGAACCTTCCTTTGCCAACTGATCTGCTTTCTCATTTCCTGGTATTCCACAGTGAGATGGGATCCACTGCAGGGCAACCCTGTGGTGCTTGCAGAGTTCAGTCAATAAGGTCTGCAGATGTGGTCATTTTCTGGATTGTAGTGCCTGGAGTATTGATCTTGCATCTGTCAAAAACACTACAGGCTGTAGGCTAAGATTACTGTTCAGCAGTTTTTCTATTGCCAACTTTATTGCTTGTATTTCTGCATCATAATTGTGACAATATTTCCCTGTTGCTATTTTATTCATATCCCTAGTGTTATTTGGGTACTCTACATATGCACCTGCTTCCCCATTCTTTACTGCATTCTGTGCTGATCCATCTGTGTACACACGGATCCATAGGTCTTGTGGGTATTCTTCATCCAGGAAACTGAGAGTTATTGTTTTTCGCTGTAGACTAATCTGTTCTTCTTTGTCAACTATTCCTTTCACTTCTGTCCGTATTTGTATTGATAATCCTGATTCCTCTGTCCAGGGAGTCTGTTATGGAATGGGCAGTAGGGGGTTAACAACTCTTGGCATGTCTGGTGTTTGTCTACTAATACGCTTGGCTTGGTGGATAAAACTGCTTCTCTTAAGTCGTCCCAATGCAAGATTTTGGAATCGGTCCTTCATTGGGTGTCTCGGCATGCATGCACATTTTTCTGCCTGCATCAGCACCTTTGTGTCCCTCCGATATAAGCATATAATCTCTCATCCTAGGTCCCAACTCCAATCATAAACTTTCTTTAAAATATAAATTATATGAGGAATAATCATTCGAGCGAAATTCTCTTTGTCTTCGGATTTAGTGTTTACAAATTCTCAAGATTGAGAAAAATATAAGACTGCATGTAAAAAATTCACTGCAACGCTCCAATTTCCGAGAAAATTAATGTTTGGGCAACTATTTGCCAAGAGGCTGTAACAGTTTGATTGTGACTAGTGCCGAATCAAAATTTTGGGAAGGCCACTAGACAGTTGAAATCTTGGGGCCCCATCGCGAATGATTTCCTAATACGTTTTTAATTGTACAAACCAACAATTTGAATAACATGATTTCCTCTATGGAGTCTTGAATGTCAAGTTTCTTTTTATTTGAATTGATTTGTTTCTATATTTTGCAAACAATGAAAGTTGGATTAAAGTTTTCTTTCAAGATTAAACCGATACTGTCCGTTATCGCTGGTTCGTAAAAGCAGAGCTGCGCATAGACTGGTGCATACTCAGGCGCCTGCGCCTTATGTCTTTTGGCGTGTGCTGTGGCTGCTATGATAATGACTGCAGCTACCTTTCTTTGTTTGGATCCTTAAATGAGATGAGATGTTAATTCGGACGATTCCACTGGCCTGGGCAAGTATGGATTTTAATTTGTTTGCAGTGATACCGGAGCCTTCGACTTACTACAACTACTATAGCGATTTCACCGACTGTGAATGAATTTCGGGCTCTTTTCCTCCACCTCTAGCTCGTTTTGCCATCTTATATTAACAGCTTGACACAAGCAGTCTTGTTCCTCTTCCTTTTCTTCTTCTTCTTCTTCGTTCCATAATCATGAAGACAGTTGAGATACTACTACCAGTCTTCGTCTACCGTCTCCGTGTATTTTTATCTGCAGTCATTCTTTGGAACTCGCAGCCTGTCCATTATTTGCTTGCGCTCGCCCAATGATTAAAGGAATACAACTCTTCATCATCCGCCCTTAAAAGGACGTTAAGTGGGCGTGTCTGCGCTTTGTTGTGGTTTACAGTATAGCTGTGATATTGTGCCTTTCGGACCAACACATTCGACTTCAGCATGCCATTTTTTAGTACCGGGTTGTCTTCCCTCTTTGATCCCTACTCGCTTGGCCAGACTAGACAGGTTAGCCTGTTACTAGAGGCACCACGGAGAGGTTGAGCAGAGTCTGGATGGTTCTGGTTCACAGATCCTGACGCAAGCCATCAGCTGTGGGTCGCTGACAGCTTCCAGCTCTGGTGCCGTGAGGTGCGACTTCGCCTCCGTCCATTATTTGATATTATCTTACCATCTCCTTATCCCACTTTTACATTTTTTGCCAGGTCAGACGATCGAGATACGCGGCCAAACCATTTCATTTTGCGCATCTTCAGAAGCGTCAAAGGATCACCATGTATTCCATCTGTTTATTGTATCTATTTGCAAACTTTTTCAACCGTGACACGATCTAAATAAGAGATTCCCAAACCTTAGGATGGTATTTAATCTCCACAGCCTGAGTCTTCTTATCCAACTCTGCTGTAAGTCAAAAGTAATAAAAGAACTTAAATTATCTGTTTGTTCCGCTGACGACCAACGCGGGACTGTGGAGTTAGATCGTGAGCATCCAATAGTCGTCGATGGTAACCTAATTAATCATGTAGGTCGCTGGCCTCGTTCTGCATTGGTACTGTCTGGTGTCTTACACATCGTGCATATAACACCTGATGCTAGTAAAAGTAATGGGTTTCTTACAGATCAAGGAGAAAATTGTCAATGAGGTCAATACAAAACGTGAGCTCCTCAAAAAACAATGGACATTTTTTCAGGCACATCACGAGAAGAAGAAAGTTGAAGTTATTGGTTACAACTGGCAATGAGGAAAGAGAGACCGTGGACGATAAAGAGAGAAGATACTGGATAGCTTGGTGTCATCATCATCATCATCATCATCATCATCATCAAGTACCGGGCTTGCTGGCGTAGGTGATCTTGTCTCTCCACAACTTTTGATCTCAACAGTTATTTATCATGTCTGTTGTTGACCATCAGCCAAGCCATTCTCTTAAGCTGTCTGGTATTTTTTTTTCTCTTTGCTTCCCTCTATCTCTTCATCACTCAATTTTTCCAGTTGTTACAATATATTCCAGTTGTTCTCTTCTCATTACATGGCCCAAAAATGATGATTGTTTCTTCCTAATATTGGAAATTAGCTCTCCTTTTGTTTTGGTCTCTTTCAGAACGTTTTCTTTACTCTTCTTAGCTGTCCATGGTATTCTCAACATTCTTCTGTAAAACCACATTTCTACAGACTCCTGTGATTTAGCTTGGTGTCAACGGCACGGTAAACAGTCAGCAACATAAATGATACTCCCATCAAGGCCAGATCCTTGTCGAAGAGATGGGGCTTAACAGTCACCATGGACTGAAAACCAAGACTAGTCAGGCCTTCCTACACCCGAGCAAGACCTCAGTCTGCTCTAGCAAGTCAAGACTGGCCAGACCTTCCTACACCCGAGCATGACCACAGTCTGCTCTAGCAAGTTTAAGTGCTGAAGTCGGAGGCAACCAGCCAAAAGGCGCACTACAACAATCAGGATGCCACGCACACACGCCAATGGGAAGTATGTCTATAACCGCAAATCTATATGGCACTCGCACTGTGATGGACACTCAGGCAGGTGCAGTGCCAGGCTCTCAGCCTCGAAAGGGCCCAACCTCTATTACTGAATGTCCTTCTCAATCGCTCTGTGGAGTCAGGGGGGCGAGAGAATAGAGCTACTGGCCAATCCAAAATAAGACCACTCAAAATAATGCACTGGAATGCTGAAGGCATTAACAGCAAAAGAGATTGGTACAGTAAAAAGATAGAATTAGAAAATATCCTGCATGAAGAACAAATAAGCATATGCTGTTTGCAGGAAACCCATCTAAACAACGACATAGCCTTGAAGATTAGGGGATACCAGTGCTACCGATCTAACAGAAAAAACAGACAAAAGGGCGGAATATTGACACTTGTAAAGAACAACATCAATGCATGTCAGATTGAAGTGTATATGGATGGGGCGGAATATCAAATACTGCACCTCAGGACAGAAAATACAGACTTTCATCTACTTAACTACTACTGTCCGAGTGACCGCCCACTAGCACTAGACACAATTACATTAAAAGAAAGAATAATTGTATGTGGAGACTTTAACAGCCATTCACAGAGCTGGGGCTATGAACATATGGACAAGAGAGGTGAAGAACTTGATAATTGGCAGGATGACAATGGGTTTATACTATTAAACCAGACAACATATCCACCAACATTCTACTCCAGATCATGACATACCACATCTACACCAGACCTTGCTTTCCATTCACCAGACCTGGATTGGAATATCACACGAATTGTTGGGAAACAACTTGGAGGCAGCGACCACCGACCAATCTTTTTAGTGGTACAAAATGAGGCCGTCAGGGAGAGCCGCACTCTCTCCAGATGGAATTACAAAAAGGCAGACTGGAAAATGTATCAACACTACACCAGTGTACTGACTAAAGATATAAATACAGACAGAGACATCAACAAAATAGTTGATGAATTCAGTAGACTGATAATACAAGCTGCCAGTGAAACAATACCTAGAGGGACACGGAAACACTACAAACCATACTGAAGTAGTGAACTAGAGCAACTGCACAATGACATGGAAACATCTCGAAAGCAAGCAGAAAATAACCCTTGCCAAGAACACCACAATAACTATCAACATGCTAAAGCCAAATTTCAACGGGCTAAACTACGAGGCAGACGGAGAAGCTGGAAAGAGAAAACAGAGTCCTTGAATCTTGAACGAGACACAAGAAAAGTGTGGAAGCTTGTAAAACAGCTGAATTATGGGGGTACAGAAAGGAACACCAAAATAACATCCTTACAGATAAGCATGCAGCAAATCACTTTGCAGACTCCTTTGCAAATGACAATAATATTGAAATTAGCATAGAGAAACGACAAGAGACCCGTTTAAAACAACAAAATGAAAGACAAAAAGAGACAGCACATGAAGCCATTACACAAAGAGAGCTAGAGCTGGCAATATCCAAATTAAAAATGAAAAAGTCATCAGGCAGTGATGGAGTGTCCAATGAAATGATTAACAACTTGGGAACTGCAGCTAAAGTAAAACTACTGCAGATCTACAACATTTGCTGGATCACAGGTAGAGTGCCACAGGCATGGAGAGAAGCAATTATGATACCATTACTAAAGCCAGGAAAATATGGTTCAACGACATCCAGCTATAGACCAATCAGCCTTACAAGCTGTTTGTGTAAAACAATGGAACGTATAATCAATCTCAGACTGCAGTAGTACCTGGAAAGTGAAAATCTCCTTGTCCCACAACAAGCAGACTTTAGACAGTGTTACTCTACCGAAGATCAGTCACCCTATCTTTCCCAGGAAATTGAAGATGCGTTTCAAGAAAAGAAACGGGTATTAGCAGCATGGATAGACCTAAAGAAAGCATTTGATAAGGTATGGAAGGAAGGGCTTTTGAAGAAACTGAGAAATTATGGAGTAAATGGCAGGATGTACAAATGGGTCAAAGCATACCTGCATAACAGGAGAGCCAGAGTGCAACTGGATGGTCTTAAGAGTAAGAAGGTCTTACTGCGCCAGGGCGTTCCACAGGGAGGGGTACTATCTCCAACACTTGTTCTAGTCTACATCAATGACCTAGTTACTGAACTACCACATGGCATCAAAGTGGCAATGTATGCAGATGACTTGGTAATGTGGTGCACAGAGGAGTATGCAACAGTGGCCTCCAAATTGTTACAAAGAGCTATGAATGCACTGAATTCATGGACAAATAGATGGTGTGTCAGCATCAATGCAGACAAATGCAGTACTACACTTTTCTGTCTCTACCCAAAACAAAAAGCAGGAGCCATCTACATAAACAAGACCTTGTGAAAGAAAACATACAAGCTACATATCTCGGAGTTACATTTGATAACAAACTATCTTGGAAACAGCAGATAAATAAGGCATCCCAAAAAGCAAGGAGCAAATTAGCTATTCTAAGAAAGCTGTGTGGAACCACATGTGGTGCGAGTGGGAAAATGCTCAGTAAAGTTTACCAACAGAGTATACGCCCACATTTAGAATATGGATCATCTGCATGGTGCCCAGCATCAAACACAACATTGCAAGAACTGGATAAAGTACAAAACCAGGCACTTAGGGTCATCACAGGAGCAATGAAATCAACACCAATATTGGAGATGGAGAAATTGTGGAGGATACCAGCACTGAGAGAACGGAGGGACACAAAGGTGCTGACACACGCAGAAAAATGTGCATGCATGCCGAGACATCCAATGAAGGACCGATTCCATAATCTTGCACTGGGACGACTTAAGAGAAGCAGTTTTATCCACCAAGCCAAGCGAATTTGTAGACAAACACCAGACATGCCAAGAGTTGTCAACCCCCTACTGCCCATACCAGAACAGACTCCCTGGACAGAGGAATCAGGATTATCAATACAAATACGGACAGAAGTGAAAGGAATAGTTGACAAAGAAGAACAGATTAGTCTACAGCGAAAAACAATAACTCTCAGTTTCCTGGATGAAGAATACCCACAAGACCTATGGATTCGTATGTACACAGATGGATCAGCACAGAATGCAGTAAAGAATGGAGTAGCAGGTGCATATGTAGAGTACCCAAATAACACTAGGGATATGAATAAAATAGCAACAGGGAAATATTGTCACAATTATGATGCAGAAATACAAGCAATAAAGTTGGCAATAGAAAAACTGCTGAACAGTAATCTTAACCCACAGCCTACAAGAACACTTAAACAAACTCAACATCTCATGCACAAAATACAACATGAAAATCAACATCAACAAAACAGAAATCATGAATGTCGCCAAAAATAATCAGAACATCAACACAACTATAGAAGGCAGACAACTAAAACAAATAGAGGAATTCAAATACCTAGGAAGTCTAGTGACAAACGACAATTCCCAAACAGCAGAGATAGAATCAAGATGCAACAAAGTTTGTCAAATCATCGGACAGTTATCACCACTATTGTCCAACAAGGAAATAACCCTGGAGGCAAAACGAGCACTCTACAATACAATCTTCATCCCAACGTTGTGCTACCAATGCCAGACCTGGACCCTAGATGCAAGAACAATAAGCAAAATAACGTCTACTGAGATGAAGTGTATTAGACGAATGCCAGGAAATAGTCTGAGAGATAAGATCAGAAATGAAGAATTGAGAAAAAAGCTAGGAATAGCCCCAGCTATAGAATATATAAGGAAACAACAGATATAATGGTTTGGCCACGTGACAAGGCAGAAAGAACAAAACACAACAAAACGAGCCTTCAGCAAACGTTGTGAAAACACCAGACCCATGGGTCGACCACGTAAAAGATGGGTCGATGGAATATTAGAAGCACTAGGAAACATAACAGCAGCAGAGGCGAATAGAAGAGCAAAAGACCGCAAATTATATCTCCGCTCGACGCTGAAAGGCAAATGAGGAAAGAAAGAAAAAGAAAGAAGAAGACGCCCACAACCTGTAGTGTTCTATCCATCCATGTTGCAGACTTTGTACAATTCGGAATGGACATTTCCGTCTGCCTGGCGTGACAGTGAAATACAATGACCTATCACCGATAGGTCTATCTGGAATGAAAGAAGATAAATAGGCACTTAACAACGAGAACTTCCACCATCGACCAGCCTGTCAGAAGTTAAACAATCACTACAGGCATGAGCAGAAAAGACACAACAGCCTACTAAAAGTAATCTAGGAAGGGAAAATACAAGGTAAAAGAGGCAGACCAAGACTAACATGGACGAGTAACATCAAAAGATGGACAAAACCTATGACAACCTGCACCATCAAAGCAAGAGACAGAGCAGAATGGCGCTCCATGGTAGTCAACCTTCGTAACCGTAATCGTTGCGGGAATGGCACTCAAAATGATGATGATGAGCAGATGTTCATCAATTGATGAATTTTAATGGACTTATCGAACACAATCTCTCTACAGCCACATCAAAAACAAAGGATGCATCTTGATTTATAATAAAACAACACACTACATACATTCAACACAACAAAAGGTTGTATATGTGATCTTCACAACGACTGTTATCGTTACCACGAGCCACGCCCCCATAGACACAACATCTTCCTATTGGTAAATAAAGACTAAAGAAACTGTAAAAACTGGCACGCCATGATATATGTTTTCCACAAGACAAACATCAAGCCCGGCTAGCTCAGTCGGTAGAGCATGAGACTCTTAATCTCAGGGTCGTGGGTTCGAGCCCCACGTTGGGCGCTATTTTTTTTTTTTTTTTTTTTTTTTTTTAAATTTATTCCTTCATTAAAATAAGTAACCGCGTGAGATTATAATTGATTTTTTGTTTACACTTAAGACTCTACAGACAGAATTATCTATTACTGATGTTTTAAGTACTTTACTGATTTGTCACCTTCATCATCAAGTACCGGGCATGCTGGCGTATGTGATCATTTCTCTCCACAACTTTCGATTTCGGCAGTTATTTATCATTTCTGTTGTTGACCTTCTGCCAAGCCATTCTGTTAAGCTGTCTGGTATTTTTTATCTCTGCTTTCCTCTATCTCTTCGTCCCTCAATTTTATCAGTTGTTACAATATATTCCAGCTGTTCTCTTCTCATTATATAGGGGGAAAATGATGATTGTTTCTTCCTAATATTGGAAATTAGCTCTCGTTTTGCTTTGACCTCTTTAAGAATGTTTTCATTACTCTTCTTAGCTGTCCGTGGTATTCTCAACATTCATCTGTAAAACCACATTTCTACAGCCTCCAGTGATTTTATTGTTTGTTGTACTATTGTCCATGATTCGCATCCATATGTTAAGACTGACTCTACATAACATTTAAGAACTCTTTTTCTTGTTTCTACTGTCAAAAATGGATTGCATAGTATCTTCCTCATTTTTTTGGAAAGCTGCTTTTGCCTGAGCAATTCGGCATCTCACCTCTTTTGTACATCTTCCGCCTGAGGTTAACAAAGTTCTCAAATATTTAAATTCATTTACCTGTTTTAATATTGTTCCTCTTTTAATATTGTTCCACTTGTCTTTATTTAGCACTGAGGCGATGTCTTTTTCTTTGTTGTTACCATTACTACTGTCATTTTTGCTATTAAAGCTCAGTCCTTTATTTTTGCTTTCTTTCACTACAATGTCCAACACTTATATTTGCCACCTTACAGCCATATATTCATTTTCTTCTCCAAGTGCCGAAAGCGGCACATAGGGCAGAAGTCATAGTTCTCCACAACTGAGATCTGCTGATATATTCTTGGCTGTTACTTAGTCCATGGAGATCAGATTCCCTCCAGCTCTACTGGCATGGTTTCCTTTCACATCGACCTATATTTCACATTTCTTCTTCTTTCAATCCTCATTTGTCTTTCACTTCAAGCATCGAGGGAAGATGTTACAGCCTTTTGCTCTTCTATCGGGAACACGGAAATAAATGCAGAGCTGAGGTAAAGCTGGTAGCAGGGAACAAGATAGAGCACTAGAAAGAATTATTCACGATTTTGAAAAGCGACATCGTAACACTGAAGGTTGGAATGAGCTTCCCAAACTCTCAATAGCCCTACAAGCTATACAACATGGGTGATTGTCTGAGATATATCGAACGTCACAAGACTTTCTTACCATCTGTGACGTAGCAGTAACTTTGTAATGGATACCTGGACGTGTCAGGATTCCAGTCAATGAGTAAACTGGCAAAATGACTAAAATGGGAACATCACTCCTCCACGTATCAACATCAGCACTTGCAGAGGAGGCGGAGGCGCGCCTCACAGCAGCAGAGCTGGAAATTGTCAGCGACCTACAGCTGATGACTTGCGGCACAGAAGAATGTTGAAAGTTCCCTGGAAAGCTAAAAAGAACAACGAGGAAATTCTCAAAGAGGCCAGCACAAAAAATGGAGCTCATAAAAAACACCAGAAAGAAACAATCAACATTTTTCGAGCACATCACGAGAAAAGGGAGATCGGTGAACCAGAAACATCCAGACCCTGATCCATCTCTTCATGGCGCCTGCAGTAACAGACTAACCTGTCTAGTCTGGGCCAGCGAGTTGAGATCGGAGAGGGAAAACAACCAGGTACTTAAAAATAAGAGAAACTCTACGGGGCAACCGAATCACTTAAACAGACAGCTGCCTTCATAAGAGAGCCCGGAGTCCTAGTCTGAATGACGTCATGATCGCAGAAGGAGAAGAAGAAGCAATGGTTTGGCGACGTGGCAAGGCAGAGTGATCAAAACACAACACAACGAGCCCGCAAACAAACGTTATGAAAATACCAGACCAAAGGGTCGACACGAAAAAGATGGATCGATGGAATATTAGAAGCACTAGGAAACATAACAGCAGCAGAAGCGAACAGAAGAGCAAAAGACCACACATGATACAACGCTGAAAGTCAAATGAGGAAGGAAAAAAGAATTCTTGCAGCCTCAATTATTGTCAATGAATGTTGTTTGTAGCCTCTTGAATATTGTCAGTCCATCTTACTGTCGGTCTATCACAGGCTCATCTCTTCCATCACCCCTTGAAATGTTTTGTGTGGTATAGAATAAACTACAAGAAATGATAGACATAATGGTAAAAGAAAGCAACAAGAAAGGTTTCAGTCTGAATAGTAAAAAATAATGGTCATATCGAAGAAACAATCATCACCATCATGCAGCATAAAAATAAACAGGACAAATCTTAAACAAGTGCAACGTGTCAAATAATTGGGGCACAATGACATTAGATGGAAGATGCACCACAGAAATAAAAAGCAGAATAACTCAAGTCAGAATAGCATTTCAGAAAATGAAAAACATCTTTTGCAAAAAAATTATGTCAATAGAAGTGAGAAAGAGAGTTCATCTGTGCTATATTGAGCCAATTCTGACCTATGGAAGCGAATCATGGACAGTAAACAAACAAATGAAAAGACATCAGAGGCCACAGAGATTGGATTTCTCAGAAGAATGTTGAAAGTTCCCTGAAAAGCTAAAAAGAACAACGAGGAAATTCTCAAAGAGGCCAACATAAAAAGGGAGCTCCTAAAAATCATCAGAAAGAAACAATCAACATTTTTCGAGCACAGCATGAGAAAAGGAAAGTTGGAATACATGGTTACAACTGGCAAAATAAAAGGAAAGAGAGATCGCATCCGACAAATAGAGAAAATACTAGATAGCTTGGTGTCATAGCATATGAGACTGTCAAAATTGATACGATGTACGGCTGTACGGTGGATAGAAGATTGTGGAAGGACTTGATCGCCTACGCCACATGATAATAATGGTATAAAATCTAGTGATATTCTTTCCAGATCAGCAAAACATTTCATTTGTTGTCTCTGTATTTAGTTTACAATTTGTTCTATGCCCAATCTCTCTCTCTAACTACATCGTTTCTGATTCTCTCTTCAGATGACGCCAAACACCTTCCTCATAAAACATCTCAGCTTCCTATAATGTTTATTCGTGAGCGCCCATGTCTGGGCACAGTCAGCACAATGGAAACCTACCTCTTACATTCGTCTGAAATATTGTCTATATCTGGAAAATGTCTTTTGCAACAAATCTATGTCAATAGAAATGAGAAAGAGAGTCTATTGGTGCTATATTGAGCCAATTCTGGCCCATTGAAGCAAATCATGGACAGTAAACAAACAAATGAAAAGTCATTATCTAGGTTCGGAGTGCAATGATGATGCCCCGCTAATAACTCAATTGTCTATATCTACAATGTCGTTTCTCGTATAAAAATATTATTGTTTTTTTTTTTTTTTGCAATTCTTGAAGTGACTCATCTTTTGACTGTATAGTTGTATGTAAGAGCTATCCTCAGTCTACTATATTAAGCACAGATAAAATAAACATAACATGATATGGATCAACTAAACTAAGAGAAAGACAAGACAAACAACAATATTTCTGCAAACCCTGCTTTACTTGCGGCCCCACATAGTATTTTGTATATTTTATATTTGTGTTCATCTCTGTTGTATTAAATACAGTCTTGAAGTTGGGGTGCCTGTCCACATATACATGTGGCTGAGGTGCTAATCTTGAATTGTGTATACATGTGACTATGGAGTCGATTGTGCCCTGTTCTGAGGTGTATAATTATAACTTGTTCAAATCTATTCATATTATGAAAGGTGTTTTGATTTGGGTCTTGTGGTCTTCTGATTGATACATGGGACAATAATATACTCTGTTGAAGATGTTTCCTTCTGATAACAGTCTTGTGTTGTGCTATATGTGCTAGTTATCCCAATATGTGGTTTACCTTGTTACAATGAAAGTTCACCATCAGAGAACCAATCAATATATGCAACAGAAATAAAGAAAGACAAAGAAGCAGACAAAAAATGACAAAACAAAGTCAACACTGTACCATGCTGTCTTTATTCAAGGACCCAATCATTAAAACAGCAACAAAACCATCAACTACAAATTGTAAAAGTATAAGTAGAACTATAAATTGTAAAAATATAAGTAGAACTATAAATTGTAAAAATATAAGTAGAACTATAAATTGTACCATTACTCTGGTACTAATGCCAGAAAATATCTTTATCAAAGGCACACCAAAAAAAAAAAAAAAAAAAAAAAAAAAAAAACCAATCCCAATCACAACATATGAGATATGGTGTTCAAGAAAAAAAAAAATATTAATGTTACAAGAAGGTGAAATTAAAAATGAAAACAACAATTAAAGAAAGCTTTTAAAAAAAGCAGCAAACCGGAAAATGATAAATAAATGAATAAATATTGCGAGAAAAGATGATTTAAAAAAAAAAAAAGAATACTTAAAAACAAATGAACAAATGTCAAAACTAGCCACCTGTCTCTTGGCTATATCAAGTAGTCTGAGATAAAACCAACCTGCTAACGAGGTGTGGCTCACCACAGTCCTCACAGTAGTGGTGAACTGGTGATATAGAAGGTCTCTAATATTGCAATACCTCTAGGATAGACAAGCACCAACTTCATCACCAAAACTCGGAAACAATCAGAACAGCCATTTTAATTGTCAGATCAACTTCTAGATTATTGAGCTTAAGTACCAATGTCTTATCATGTTGATCTCATAGCATTCAACTACCACCACTGCCATCATCATGTTGATCTCATAGCATTCAACTACCACTACTGCCATCATCATGTTGATCTCATAGCATTCAACTACCACTACTGCCATCATCATGTTGATCTCATAGCATTCAACTACCACCACTGCCATCATCATGTTGATCTCATAGCATTCAACTACCACTACTGCCATCATCAAGTTGATCTCATAGCATTCAACTACCACCACTGCCATCATCATGTTGATCTCATAGCATTCAACTACCACCACTGCCATCATCATGTTGATCTCATAGCATTCAACTACCACTACTGCCATCATCATGTTGATCTCATAGCATTCAACTACCACTACTGCCATCATCATGTTGATCTCATAGCATTCAACTACCACTACTGCCATCATCATGTTGATCTCATAGCATTCAACTACCACTACTGCCATCATCATGTTGATCTCATAGCATTCAACTACCACTACTGCCATCATCATGTTGATCTCATAGCATTCAACTACCACTACTGCCATCATCATGTTGATCTCATAGCATTCAACTACCACTACTGCCATCATCATGTTGATCTCATAGCATTCAACTACCACTACTGCCATCATCATGTTGATCTCATAGCATTCAACTACCACTACTGCCATCATCATGTTGATCTCATAGCATTCAACTACCACCACTGCCATCATCATGTTGATCTCATAGCATTCAACTACCACTACTGCCATCATCATGTTGATCTCATAGCATTCAACTACCACTACTGCCATCATCATGTTGATCTCATAGCATTCAACTACCACTACTGCCATCATCATGTTGATCTCATAGCATTCAACTACCACTACTGCCATCATCATGTTGATCTCATAGCATTCAACTACCACTACTGCCATCATCATGTTGATCTCATAGCACTCAACTACCACTACTGCCATCATCATGTTGATCTCATAGCATTCAACTACCACTACTGCCATCATCATGTTGATCTCATAGCATTCAACTACCACTACTGCCATCATCATGTTGATCTCATAGCATTCAACTACCACCACTGCCATCATCATCAATGTCAAATGTGGACATAATCTAAGGTACACAAAACATGTTTGCAAAATGTGATATGAGATTCTCAACATAAAAGAAATCATATGTTACCAAAAGAAGTGAAATGAATCCTGAAAATATCAATAATAACATCACACTGCTATCAATAGAAATACAAATAAAATTTTAAATTTAAAGAGTAAAAAAGTGTCTAATGTTTGAAGTACACAGGATAATAGTGGTCAGATTCACCAGGTGAATTCAGGTTTAAACAATGTCATTTGAAGTCAAGCTGCACTTTAACATTTCTATTGTACAATTATTACAAATGTGACATGGTCAATGTTTATTAAGTACCAACCAAGGAAACAGATGCAAGAATTACTCCACGACTCAAGTTTCACATCAAATATGGTGTCCAGATTTTTCTGTCCCCGACACATTATCTGGTCAACATTACCCCAGTGCTGATATTTCTGTCACAGACACATTATCTGGTCAACATTACCCCAGTGCTGATATTTCTGTCACAGACACATTATCTGGTCAACATTACCCCAGTGCTGATATTTCTGTCACAGACACATTATCTGGTCAACATTACCCCAGTGCTGATATTTCTGTCACAGACACATTATCTGGTCAACATTACCCCAGTGCTGATATTTCTGTCACAGACACATTATCTGGTCAACATTACCCCAGTGCTGATATTTCTTTCTCAGAAAAAAAATCTCCAGTAGTCATGTAAGGTTGGAAAATTCTGGAAACCCTCATTTGGGATCAAACCCTCTTGCCCTAGGCATACACAATCACTATTGCAGCTCCCATAAGATTTTAAATAGACAGGAAGATAATAAATAATGTAACACTCTATTTTCAAAGTGCAGCATGTCCCCTCTGTGACTACCCACATGAAATGGTAGAACATCACCTGATTGACCTTCCAAAGCTCCCAGAGCAACTCTACTTCCACAAAGATCTCATAAATGGAAAACTTTCTATAAAACTACAAAAGAACTCATAAATAACTGCAGATATCTTTACAAGGCATTAGGCCAAAGGGCATCAGCTCATGGGTCACTGTGTCCATAACCATAACATCAACCACCACATTATTTGAAAGACCTGCTGGCCTTTTAAGGTTTTTTTTATCTTAATTTTGGTTGACAAAATATATTCAACATCACACTGTCTTGAAGGTCATGATAGACCATGATTGCCATAATTAGACTACGATTGAAAAACTACATTTATTTCAACGTTGTATCATGGCTATTTTAAATGGTTAAATAATTTTTTATATATGTCAAAGTGCATTGTTAAGAGAACCTAGTGGCATCGTGGTTGGTGCACTCGCTCTCTGACTGGAAGGTTCAGTGTTCAAATACCATTTGAAGGCAATGTTCCTGACAATAACAAAGCTGGAAGCTGTTAGTGACTCATAGCTGATGACTCATGCCAGGATTGGTGAACCAGAATCATACAGATCCCTACTCCACCTCTTCATGGAGCCTCTAGAAACAGACTAACAAGTTTAGTCTGGACAAGCAAGTAAGGATTGAAGAGGGAAAGCAACTTGGTACTCAAAAATGTTGTGCTGACGTTAGATGTGTTGAGCCTAAAGGTGCAAATATCACAGTTCTACAGCAAACCTCATTAAATCTCCTTCTAAGGATGGATAATGAACTGGTCAATCAATTTCTTTAGTAGTCATAGAGTGAAGGGAGCAGTGATAGCTCAGTGGTTAGTGAACTGAACTACATAGGAAAAGTGGTAGGGTTCGATCCCAACCAACGGCTTCCAGGTTCATCCAGCCTTAAATGGGTATCAGATTTTTCCTGGGAAAGTAAAGCGGCACGGGCGTAATATCGACCATATTACCCCAAAAATCATGTGCTGAAGGTCTGTAAAATTTATGGTCACTAACACCATATTCCCTATACGCCACTTGGTGTGACTGGGGTTCTTTACCTTACTTTACATACGGTGAAGGTGAGAAAGACAGGAAATGCCAGTTCATGCAAACAAATTGTTTCCAGCCTAGAAGGTTCCTGAGGTCAAGTCAGCCTTTTTAATTGGGAACTTAATTGAGATATTTTCTGAAGAAATGATCATGAAGCTCAGGCTTTGTATAATGAAGTCACTACTAACACTTAATCTATGGCAATTGTTACAGGACTAGCTTTACCTCAGTTCTCCCTTATATGCTACATCAAATACTAAGAAACTGTCCAACAAGGAAGTAACTCTAGAGGCAAAATCAATACTCTACATCATGATCTTCAATTCAATGTTGTGCTACCCTTACACCATTAAGTGTGTTATTTGTCATTCTCTAACAATCTGATGTTGTCAGAAATAAAAATCAACTAAATATAGCCAGCACAAGAAAAATGAGCTAATATTTAAAACAAAATAAATTGTATATGTGATATCACAAATCTGAAATACTTCCATAAAATATGAAAGATATCAGAGCGGGGGATGTTGTAGTTTCAGGGCGTCTGAAGCCATAGATGCTGCAATGTTTCTAGAAAGATGCCCAAAATGTAATTGAATGAGCAGTTGTAGCTAAACAACATTTGAGAGATGGTCAAGGACCTTAACTAAAAGTTTAACCAACAAAAATGATAAACAAATAAAGGCAACAGACACTCATTTATAAGGCATAACTAATAACAATGATAAACAAATAAAGGCAACAGACACTCATTTATAAGGCTTAAACAATAACAATGATAAACAAATAAAGGCAACAGAGAGTTATTAATAAGGCTTGACCAATAACAATGATAAACAAATAAAGGCAACAGAGAGCCATTTAAGGCTTAACCAATAACAATGATAAACAAATAAAGGCAACAGAGAACTATTTATAAGGCATAACCAATAACAATGATAAACAAATAAAGACAACAGAGAGCCATTTATAAGACATAACCAATAACAATGATAAACAAATAAAGAAAGACAACAGAGAGTCATTTATAAGGCATAACCAATAAAAATGATAAACAAATATATAAGAGCAAGAACTATTAACAAGGTTTAACTAATAACAATGATAAACAGATATATAAGAGCAAGAACTATTAACAAGGTTTAACTAATAACAATGATAAACAGATAGAAAAAGACAGGAACCATTTAAAAGGCTTAACCAGTGTACATGATAAATAAATAGAGAAGTACAAGAACAATTTACAAGGCTTAAACAATAAAAATGATAAACAAATGGAGAAGGACAAGAGCCATTTACAAGGCTTAAATAATACACATGATTTTTAAAAAAAAGGCAAAAGCCATGTATAAGGCTTAACCAATCTAAAATGATATATCAAGAAATGCATAAATAGCTGCCAATCACATTATCTGAAACCATTTGTATAAGAATTTGATACCAGAATATTTAATTAAATGCATGCAAAACAATGTAAAATGTTTAAAGCAACTTATAAAATATTGCAAAGAAATATCCTTTCTTCTCCTTCATCACTATCTCTTATACATGTTACTGTGTTGAGGGAGATACAACAAAGTTCTAGTCGTCACACCTCTGGAAGCCTCAAACATTGTCATGTGACTTTGATGTAGATTAAAACAAGAAAATACTGAGATGTTTTTATACAAGAAAAGTTCATTAAATGTGAGTAATTATATTAATTTAATTAAACTCTTAATTGGGAGGCGAAGGCCTCCAGCCTTCCAGACTACCAGCACCAGAGCTGGAAGTTGTCAGCAACCCACAGCTGATGGCTTGCGACAGGATCGGTGAACCAAAACCATCCAGACCCTGCTCCACCTCTCCGTGGTGCCTCCATAAACAGACTAACCTGTCTAGTCTGGCCAAGAGTGCAGGGATTGAAGAAGGAAGACAACCCAGTACTCAAAAATGTCGTGCTGAAGTCAGATGTGTTGGGCCGAAAGGCACAAATATAACAGTTATACTGCAAATTACAACACAACGCAGACACGTCCACTACGTCCTTTAAGGGCGGATGATGAAGAGGAATATTCTAGTCTACTACAATACTCTAGAATACTTTAGTCATCGGGCGAATGCAACCAACCACCAACCAAACTCTTTATTTGTACAAGAATGACTTTCAGAAACCTTGATTAAAATAAAGAAATCAAAATGACTAAGCACAAAAACAAAGCTCAGGATTTTCAAATCAAATGAATTATCCATCCTTAATTATGAGTGCAAAAGCTGGAAAACTAAAGAAATAGAAAATAAACAGGATGCATTTAAAAACAAATGCCTGATGAAAATAGTTTGTTTACCATGGAGTGAGCTCAAGACTAGTGCAGGAATAAGAGATATGACAAGCATACAAAAATCTCAACTAGAATCAAGAGAAGAAAGTGGTCATATGTTGACCACGTGATGAGAAGAGACAACAAGAGAATCTCAAAGCAAGCTCTCAAATGGGAACCAGAGGGTTAGGAAAAAAAAGTGGCTGACCTAGAGAAACATTAAAAAGAACATTAAAATGAGAGGCAACAACACCAAGCATGCATCAGCTCCCTTGCCAAGATTGAACAACTTGCCCAGAACAGAGCAGTGTGGCAAGACACAATGCAGGGACTGGTTGGTCTCAAGGCAAGACTTCGAGACAGAGAGGTTGTGGGTTCAAATCCCGGCTAGTTAGGATTTTTATTTATGATTTCTCTCTGCGGCAACCATCCTTGGTCTCAGCAGCAAGGCCCGGCTTGAAATGTCAATTACTTATTGACTGTAAAAATATGAGTACCTCCGAAGTCGGAGTTATCTGCCTGTGCAGCGAGGGACCCCTGTGCCCACGGCTGCCAGGGAAAAATGGATTAACACGCAAAACTCAGTTCCTAATCTCTAGGGACTTCGTCAGATGTAAAAAAAAAAAAAAAAAAAAAGCTGGCGAATGCAAAAAAAAAAAAACACAATGCAAGTTCTGTGCAAGGTCTAAAAGTTGAAAGATCATCAAACACAAGAGTCTACAATTTCTGCCCTATGTGCTGTCTTTGGCTCGAAAGGACAATAGATAGATTGATAGACAGACAGACAGAGAGATAGACAGACAGACAGAGAGACAGACAGATAGATGGTACAAATATCTAAACTCAGGTGAAAAAATAAATGAACAAGCAGGCAGACTTGCTGGGTTCACACTGACTGTTGTGGGGTATGGACGATCAATGGACCAGTTCGACATTCTAAATTATCTCAAGGAGTTAGGATGAGTGATTTGGGCAGTAAGTGTGAATCTACAACCTTGAATAGACTGCAACAAGAGCATCAGGTCAAAAAGGGATGATGTGAGATAAGAGCACTATGAAGGAAGGCAAAGAAGACTGGTAAATCAACACAGAACTAAGGTTGCTCTACATTAATTGATATAGCGTTGAAGGTGATGTGGACAATTATAGAGTTGTTCATGTGCAGCAAAGATGATCTGTTGACTAAGTAACTAACCTAGGGGTTGGCAACCTATGAACAGAACATCAATATACTCCAGTATCTGAGCTGACAAAATTAGAATTAAAAAGTAACATGCTTAATACAAAGTAAATAATTTAAAAAACATGAACAAAATTATTTGATTTAGTGTCCCCAAAAGGGAAATGATTTTGTCAAATCTTGGATCATGCAAGACAGTGAAGATCAGCATCTGCGATGAGACACTTAGGCAATAGCAGTCATTTCCACTTCTGACAATTTTGAATGATCAAAAGGATGATGTAACTTTGTCTTTGGTGTTAGATGGGTAAAGGAATCATGGTGGTGGGAATGGATGGTGTCTGCACTTTAATAAAGAAGGTAGTGAAAATTGGTAACCAGTTGTCACAACTTAGTTTTCACAATGGCACTATCAAGGAAAGAAAAATAGATAAAGAATTTTGTACTTTCCAGGAAAGATGAATGTCAAATTATTTCTTGATTCTGCACCCAATATAACCCAGTATGTTTATTCTGTGGGAGTCGCGATAGCTCAGTGGTTAGTGAACTGGACTACAAAGGACAAGAGGTAGGGTTCGATCCCAACCGACGGCTTCCGGTTCACCCAGCCTTTAATGGGTACCAGATTTTTTTTCTGGGAAAGTAAAGCGGCACTGGCATAATACCGACTACATTACCCTAAAAATCATGTGCAGAAGGTCTGTAAATTTATGGTCACTAACACCATATTCCTTATAAGCAAATTGGAGTGACTGGGATACTTTTTTTTACTATGTTTATTCTGTAGTAAAAGCACCACCCTCTCATTAAACTGCTTAGCTCTCCATTTAATATTTATAATTTATTGTTCAATTTTTTCTACCCCCACCAACTCTCTTTCTCATTCACTTGTTTCTTATCTTCCTATTTCCACCATTAATGATTTCTGCATGACAGTAGCTTGTGCACACACATGAGGCCATCTAGATATGAACTTCAACAGGTGACAGTATGTCACTGTCAGCAGTCTCATATTTTTCAGATCTGGTTCTTACTATATGAAAGGTTGCCCATCCATGAACAAACTCTTTATGGTGGAGTACAGAATAGCTCTGGCTCTAGTAGTCATTACCTAAAAAAGGAGAGTTTGTGTTAACCTGGGTTAAACAAATATATATACCTCATAAGTACTTTATTGCTGTCATTAACACACTGTGAGGACCAGGACAGTGTCGTCTACCCTACACACTTTCTGAAATACATCAATGATATCACAGAATAACTGCTCAACCATGCAGACAATCTTGCTGTCTGACCTTTAGGCTATGTTTCAACTAACAGTGGAAAGTATACCAGATGTAGGAGTGCAATGTCTCAGTGGCACCAGATAGTTTAGAAAGTTTACAAAGAACTCCATTGCCAAAACAAAGCTAATCACTTATCTCATGTAAGGGAGTTAATCAGAGGTACAAGATTTCTGGGTGCTTTTCTGTTTCATTCTGAGCCTGAAAGCTCACAAACACCACACACAATAAAATGAATATCAAATTGTATTGGGCAGCTACATTGATAGAGAAACAGAACAAATTATAATGTTTTAATAACAGGCCCTCATCAGAAACAGAACAAAACATGTTTCAATAACAGGCCCTCATCAGAAACAGAACAAATCATAATGTTTCAATAACAGGCCCTCATCAGAAACAGAACAAAACATAATGTTTCAATAACAGGCCCTCATCAGAAACAGAACAAATCATAATGTTTCAATAACAGGCCCTCATCAGACACAGGACAATAAGTAAAAACGGAATGAGAAATAAATATACAAATAATAAAAATATATAAACACTGTATTTTATTTATATGTGCCAAGGTCGTACAAAAATATGGTCACTAATACCATATGCCTAGCAATGTGTGGAGAGAACCTTTACGTCTTCTTCCTTTCAGCTTCCAGTGGAGCATAGATCTTCAACAAACACTTTCCAAGTCGTTCTGTTTCTTGCAAGTCCATTTAAGATCATTCCATGTCTTCCCCATTCTCTTCATCTCTGCCTCCACCTGTCTTCTCAAAGAATATTTTAGTCTTCCTCTTCGTCGCTTCCCCTGGAGATTCCAAAAAAAAGGGCCTGTCGTGTAATACTCTAATTTGGCTTCCTCAGTGTGTGTCCTATCCAGTGCCATCATCTTCATTGTAACTCTTTGTCTACTAGTATTCGACTGGTCTTTCCCATAGTTCTAAGTTGGTGATTTTGTCCTGCCATTTCCATCCTTTTATTGTATGCAAGCATACATTAATGAAAATCTGTATCTTTGTGATTGTAATTGTTGTTGTTCTTCATGTTTCAGCCATATAATAGGACTGATTTAACATTGGAGTTGAAAATTCTTGTTTTGGTATTCAACTTAATTTCTTTGGATTTCCATATATTTCCTAATGCAACAAATGCCCCTTTTGCTTTTTGTATCCTTGTTTTGGTATCTTTCTCTGTTCCTCCTTCTTTGTCTATATTAATGTCCAGGTACATGCAAGATTTTATGGAGCCGGGATAGCTCAGTGGTTAGTGAACTGGACTACCACGGACAAGGGGTAGGGTTCGATCCCAACCGACGGCTTCCGGGTTCACCCAGCCTTAAATGGGTACCGGATTTTTTTATGGGAAAGTAAAGCAGCACGGGCGTAATACTGACCACAATACCCCAAAAATCATGTGCTGAAGGTCTGTAAAAATATACGGTCACTAACACCATATTTCCCTATACGCCACTTGGCGTGACGGGGGTACTTTACTTTTTTACATGCAAGATTTTACATCTAGTTGAGGTATTTCTCCTACTGTTATTTGGTTATTTCTATCTATTGACCTTTCGAGCCGTAGCCGGCCCATAGGGCGCAGACCAAGATACTCTTTCTCCTATATGAATTTTTGTTCTAGCAGTTTTCAATTCTTTTAAAGATATTTTATCAAATCTCGCCATTTGTCTGTTCTGTGCAAGCAGCTTTAATCTCATTGAGGGAGCCGATTCCTGCTGCTCTTGCCTCTCTCATCAATGTTCTTCTCAGTGTCTCTCTGGGTCTTCCCCTTTTCCTCTTACCCGTTGTTTCCCACATGAGGGCTTGCTTTGCTATTCGGTTATTATCTCTTCTCATCACATCTCCAACATATGACATTGTCTTTTCTTGATTACTGAAGATATTTCTGCATCAGGTCTACGTTTCATTAATAAAATCGTTTTTACGATAGTGGCTTGTTAAACCTCTGATCAACGGTTCTATACCAAGCTGGAGAAAAATAATTCCTCCATCTTAAATACAACCGGAAACCACCTATTTGGTTATTTCTAACTGCATTAATTCTCATGAATTTGGTCTTATCTCTATTTATTTTCAGTCCCAGCAGTTGTGATCTCTCATCAAATATGCTCATTTTATCTTGCACTTGTTGATGATTATGTGATAGGAGATCTATGTCATCAGCAAAGTCTTAGTCATCAAGTTGCTTGGTCAGTGACCACTGGATTCCATTTCTGTTTACTTTTATTATCCTGTTTCCGATGAAAGCCTGTGGCCAACAAGTTATATTTTGTTCTGTTTCCCTATTGATTTAGGACCCCGATACAATTTTGTGTTAATTTTTTTCAAGTTTTTTCAGCTTTACACGAGGCCCTGTATGTTATTTATATTTGTGCATGAGGCCCTGTATGTTATTTATATTTGTGCCTATCTCCATTACAAACATCATGATGAACTACTACCAAACATAAGAAAGTGAACACAGAAATACATATGATTTGCCACAATATGACCAGAAGGTGTAATTTGACAAGTTACAATTTGAATTATTCCTTTTTTAAAAATCTCAGTTCTCAAGTTACAAATAATTTGTTTTTATTTTATTGAAATGTTCCATTAACATTATTAAAACAGAAACAAGATAGAAATGTAAATATGATAACATGAGGCAGTTCACAATTTCTTCATACAGCACATATCTGTTCACACCAGGAATATAGTATAAGTGGTAAAGATTAGAATTTCTAAATTTAACTATTAGCTACTAATAACAAACTTCTGACTTTCAGCAAGTATTTATATCTAACTCTACACAAAATATCACAGACAATCTTATTTGACATTAAATATAGTTTGAAATAATTTTATTTTACGCTAAAAGTAAATGTATCACATTTTTTTTTTACTTCCGGTCAATTTGGCGGATAGGCGGCAAGGACCATTCATCTTCAGTTTGAAAAGTGTTCCTTGTTGCAGTTTCCTCATATTCCAAGTCCGGCCTGTTGCCACAGCTACTGAGTTTAGTGCTCTGTGGGCACCAGGAACTGTTATTCATCCGAATCGTGTTTCAATTGCTTACAATGAATGATGATATTGTACAACGAAGAACAATTCAGTTGCATTTACTTTTGGTGCTGCTTGGTCCTATGTGTTATGCTTTTAGCTGCTATGATGGGTCGTGTGCTGTCACCAGATTTGTTTCACTGGCTAGTTGGGATCTATATATTTATAGTGAGATTATTTTCAGATCCATAAGGGGCATGCCTGGAATAACAATTGGAGGTCATAATATAAATAATCTAAGGTATGCTGATGATACAGTATTAATCGCTAAGAGTGAAAATGAGTTACAAGAAATGTTGGTCATTATAGTGAAAGAAAGCAAAAATAAAAGACTCAGCCTTAATAGCAAAAAGACAGAAGTAATGGTAACAACAAAGAAAAAGACATCACCTCAGTGCAGAATAAAGACAAGTGGAACAATATTAAAACAGGTAAATGAATTTAAATATTTGGGAACTTTGTTAACCTCAGACGGAAGATGTACAAAAGAGGTGAAATGCAAAATGGCTCAGGCAAAAGAAGCTTTCCAGAAAATGAGGAAGATACTATGCAATTCATTTTTGACAGTAGAAACAAGAAAAAGAGTTCTTAAATGTTATGTAGAGTCAGTCTTAACATATGGATGCGAATCATGGACAATAGTACAACAAACAAGAAAATCACTGGAGGCTGTAGAAATGTGGTTATATAGATGAATGTTGAGAATACCACGGACAGCTAAGAAGAGTAATGAAAACGTTCTTAAAGAGGTCAAAGCAAAAAGAGAGCTAATTTCCAATATTAGGAAGAAACAATCATCATTTTTTGACCATGTAATGAGAAGAGAACAACTGGAATATATTGTAACAACTGGAAAAATTGAGGGACGAAGAGATAGAGGGAAGCAAAGAGAGAAAATACCAGACAGCTTAAGAGAATGGCTTGGCAGAAGGTCAACAACAGAAATGATAAAGAACTGTCGAGATCGAAAGTTGTGGAGAGATATGATCACCTATGCCAGTAGGCCCGGTACTCGATGATGATGATGATGGGTACTGCAACTACCTTTATTTGTTCGGATCTTTCGATGAGATGAGTTTTATTTCGGATGATTCCACTGGCATGGGCAGCTGAGCAATTATGGATTTTAATTCATTTGTAGTGATACTGGGGCCTTTGACTAACCATAACCATAACAGTATCACAATTTATATCAAATAAATTTTTTTTTAAAATGTAATTTTACACCAAATTTTACAATGTCATTTTACATTAAATATTACAAAAAACAATTTCATTTCCAACTAGGGTAGTCAAGATAACCACTCAGGAACTGATCTTAGGTTGACCAGCAACCCACAACTGACTGTATGCATCAATATCAGTGAAAAACAAAGCTGGTCAAGACCCTGCTCCACCTCCCAGCAGTGTTTCCAGAAACAGACTATCCAGTCTGACCAACCGAACAGGGATCAATGAAGAAAGACAAACCGGTACTAAAAACTACAGTGCTGAAGTCAGGAGTTTTGGGCCGAAAGGTGCAAATATCACAACCAAGCTGCAAATCACAACACAATGCATCTATGGCCACTGAACCCCTTTTTAAGGACGGGAGACAAAGAGAACTAATATTCTTAATAGTTGTCAGGTGAACGCCGAAAGAGAAAATAACTGTACACTAAATATCAATATATGTTTAGTAAAAAGTAAAAAAGTAAAGTACCCCCGTCACGCCAAGTGGCGTATAGGGAAATATGGTGTTAGTGACCCTATATTTTACAGACCTTCAGAACATGACTTTTGGGGTAATGTGGTCAGTATTACGCCCGTGCTGCTTTACTTTCCCAGAAAAAAATCCGGTACCCATTTAAGGTGTGTGAACCCGGAAGCCGTCGGTTGGGATCGAACCCTACCCCTTGTCCGTGGTAGTCCAGTTCACTAACCACTGAGCTATCGCGGCTCCCTATATATGTTTAGTGAGCAGGTAAAATGTATGAAGTAATAGAACGTTTGTCTAGAGGTAAGATGTTGGCCTCGCTCTAGACAAGAAGCCACTACAGCTTGAATCCCACCACAGGAAGTGAGAACTTTTCTCTTTGAGTTCATGGTTTTACCCTCCTCTTGGCATGACTAGTCAGATATGATGTCTAGCTCTCTCAGATAATAGTTAAAACAGAAGATCACATGTGAACTCTCAACAAAAATCTACACAAAACTAAACATTTTTGGTGATTATAAAAAAAAAACAGCAGTTAGAAAATGTCTGCCATTATGGCGAGGGGCACCTGAGCACATGGCTGCTGGTATGGAAAAAAAGGGGGAAAAACAGTGATGTTCACGCAAAATCTGCTAGAGATATATAATGCTGGTGTGAACAAACAAACATAAAATAATGTATAGCAATGCTGACAAAGACTGTACCGGTTAACAGGAAGTGGCATAAATATATAATATAAAGCAAGGCTCAAATATAGCTATTCTGTTCTCTGTCATTTTATAAAGCTACTATAGACAATTTTATGTCTGGATTTTATTTTTATTATTGCGACAAGGTCGTGATATCTGTGCTTTTAGACTGACACACTCATACTTAACAGGGGTGGAAAATAATATACATATATAATCAAATCCATGGCTTTATCCTATCCTGGTCTCTATAGGTAGTGAGAATTGATGTCTAGCCCTCTCGAAAAAAAAGACAAAAAACAAGAGGTATCTTGTGCATTTTGTGCACATTAAAGAATCCTTGCAGCGGAAATTGAAAAAAGTAGGCCAAAAAAAATATTGGCTTCTGCTAGGGCAAAATTAGTAGAAAAAATGTACCCCAAACTGTCAATAACAAAAAATATGAGAGCACCTCTAAGTTGAAGAATATCTGCCTGTATGACTGGGCATACCTGAGCACACTGCTACTAGTGTGATAATAGCAAAAAGTGATATTCACACAAAATTCAGTCCATCTGGACTTTGATAGAGATATAATACTGTTAAAAACAAACACTGCTTTTCGGCTGAATTTCATCCTCGACAGATCTGCTTAACAATTTTTTCTCCGGCAGCAGTCATTTTAGGCCAGTTCTTTTAGACTTTTAACTGCCAAGAGTTCTTCAACATGTGAGAGTGCACACAGCTTCAACATGTGAGAGTGCACAACACAACTTCAACATGTGAGAGTGCACACATCTTCAACATGTGAGAGTGCACAACACAGCTTCAATATGTGAGAGTGCACACAGCTTCAACATGTGAGAGTGCACACGGCTTCAACATGTGAGAGTGCACACGGCTTCAACATGTGAGAGTGCACACAGCTTCAACATGTGAGAGTGCACACAGCTTCAACATGTGAGAGTACACACAGCTTCAACATGTGAGAGTGCACACAGCTTCAACATGTGAGAGTACACACAGCTTCAACATGTGAGAGTGCACACAGCTTCAATATGTGAGAGTGCACACAGCATCAATATGTGAGAGCGCACACAGGACTTCCTAATTTTTGCCATTATCCAAGAGGGTTAGACATTGTATCTCACTACCCAGAGACAAGTCACGAAGAAACCATGGATTCATAGTAAACAAAAATCCTCACTTCCTGTGGCGGGATTTAAACTCAGGACCAGGGGCTGGGTGGTATAGAGGTAAAACGTTGGCCTCTAGACAAGGTTGCGGGTTCAATCCCACCACAGATAAACAAAATTTGTCAAAAATCTAATCATTGATTTCTTCATGGCTTTACTCTCCTCTGATCTCTGGGTAGTGAGATCCAATGTCTAGCCATCTAGGAAAACAGTGAAAAATAGATGGTCCCATGTGCATTCATGCATGTTAACGACCCTTTGGCAGATTTAAAGTAAAAAAATAGTGGACCAAAAATTGTGGCTGCTGTCCGGGCAAGAAATTGTTACACAAATCTACTCATCTATGTCAAAGATGGATGTGTCAGACAGAAAGGCATATATATCTTGGTTATGCCATAAACTAGCAACACAATGCATCCACGCCCACTCAACAGGTGAATGCTATAAAAAAAAACTCAGGACCTACCTGTTCAAAGGCTGATGTCCTACCTCTAGACCACTCAGTCTTCCCCTTCTCTACTAAAACATCCTGTTCCAAGCAGACCAATTCACTAACTACTGCTCTATCATGGCTTGCTTTTTGGATAAAGAAATCTATTTAAACTTATTTTGCATATAATTATAAGAATTCAATATTTGTTTTAATTAATTTTCTATTTTTAGAAGAAAAAAAAGTTTCCACTGTTTGGGAATTTTCAAAAATGTTATTTTAACCTAAAGAGGTAAATAGGTAACAGTGTTTTAACTTTCTTTCAACAAACTTCTTCCTAAGCCCAGTTCTGTTCTGTCACCACAGTTTGTAACATCCAACTGCTGGGCATAGTTACATGAACAAGGGAATCAAAATGTGAAGTACAATTTAAAAAAAAAAAAACAATATAACAATTGAAACAAAAAAATAATGTTACTGTTACAGCATATATATGATCGCAACAGAAACTGCTTGCAATTAATACACTTAACAAACATGCATATAACATATCTATAAATACAGTTAACGGATACATAAGGTCCATAAATGTTGATTATATATATATATATATATATATATATATATATATATATATATATATATATATATATATACACACACACACATAAACATATATAGATTACATATATTTTAAAGCTTGACATATATGAAGCTAGATTTTATTTAAAACATTAAACATAACATTTTTTTGGGTTCTATGTTTGTTTACATTTAGTCTCAATTCTGTATTCAAATCAATAATAAAGCTTCAGTAAAAAATTCTGAATATTTTATTCATGTTCATTGCTTTAATTTGATCTAATGTACGTAACCTTTAATTTAAAGTATTGAACAGATAACAGCACTGGATTGTCAGAAATGAAGACTGTTGCTCTATGTGCAGTCTTCAGAACGGTAGGATAATAGACAGACAGATAAATAGATCTAAGAGATGTATAGCAGATGTGAGGTATGGAATAGATCAAATGAATCAGATTTAGGCAAAAACTGAAAGGATGATTTTACACAATCAAAAAATGTGAGGAAAAGAAATCTTGTGTATTAAGTAGTAAATTCTGACAACTGGAGGTGAATCTAGGATGACGGGGAAAAACAGCCGTCAGCATAGGAACTGAAAAAGGTTAGTGACCGCTTGTGCCAGGAGTGGTGAACCAGAACCTACTACACCTCTTTGTGGTGCCCTTAAAAACAAACTAACCAGTCTGGCCAAGTGATCAGGAATTGAGAGCCATCACAAGAAAGAAAGGAAATTTTGACACCAGATAAGAAAGCGGAAGTGAATGCACACCTCACAGCAGCAGAGCTGGAAGTTGTCAGTGACCCACAGTTGATGGCTTTGCACCCAGGATCAGTGAACCAGAACCATCCAGACCCTGCTCCACCTCTCCGTGGTGTCTCCAGTAACAAACTAACCTGTCTAGTCTGGCTAAGCAATTCGGGATCGAAAAGGGAAGACAACCTGGTACTCAAAAATTCTGTGCTGAAGTTGGATGTGTTGGGCCGAAAGGGGCAAATATCACTGTTATACTGCAAACTACAATACAATGCAGACATGCCCACTTAACATCCATTTAAGGGCGGATGATGAAGAGGTGTACTTTTTTAGCCATCAGGTAAATGCAAGCAAGCAGCAAGCAAGACAGGAAAGCTTTTGAATGCAAAGGAAAAATAAGTAAACAAAGAACGCTACAGACCAAACAGATGTTTGTGTAAAGAATGTTGAGCTTTCTTCAGGCAATCAAAAAGAAAGAATTCTTAATAAGACTAACATTTAACAAGATTTTCTGGAAATGTTTGCTCAAAATTTGTACACACCAGAGGGAGTTGGAAGGGAGAGGAAGAAAAACTGCAAACAAAAGCTTGTGGAACGATGTCATTTCTGCATCTACCCACACACCACATATTAAGAAGAATCTGTGTTCACATAAAGAGTTTTATAATGGACCAAATTAGCAAACCAATTAGCATGTTTTCACCTGACAATCTGAGCATAGTTTACACGAAGGAAACAAAGTTTTCCGTTTTATATTTTTCATACACTGCATTCCTTACTGGTTTCTACAAAACTGCAGCATTAATAAACATATTTATTTGCACAATTAAACTAAAAATGTTTTAAGGTAAAAATAATGGCTGGCCACGACAATTTAATTTTTTAATAACAATTCACTATGCCATAGCTTATTTTAAACCCCTTCTCTACCGGACTTTAACCCTTAATTTTGATATCAATATGTGACTCACTAGTTTACGATCTATCTATCTACTGACCTTTCAAGCCGTAGCCGGCCTATAGGGCATAGACACAGATACTCTTTCTCTTATCTAAATTTTTAGATAACCCATGCCATATTTAGATGGTCCCATTTCTTGTTTTGGGGTAACACTTTCCACCTGATGCCATTATTATGTAGACAAAGCATAACTATGCCCTTAAACAGAAATGAACAGACCAGTCTGGCCAATTTGTATAGTTTGTTATATCTGATGAAGACTTTTTTTTTTACTGAAATGTTGTAGTTTATCTTGTCTTCTATTAGTTTAGCTGCTCCATACCGTTTTATGTTTATTTTACATATTCTCTTATACTTGCAGTCCTACATAGTATTTAATATATTGTATATATGATGTAAGGAAGGTCTCAGTCTGAATAGTAAGAAAACAAGTAATGGTCACATTGAAGAAACAATCATCACCATCATGCAACATAAAAAATAAACAGGACAGATCTGAAACAAGTGCAACGCATCAAATTCTTGGGGCACAATAATAACATCACATGGAAGATGCACCACAGAAATAAGCAGAATAGCTCAGGCTAAAATAGCATTTCAGAAAATGAAAAATATATTTTGCAACAAATCTATGTCAATAGATGTGAGAAAGAGAGTTCATCTGTGCTATATAGAGCCAATTCTGACCTATGGAAGCAAATCATGGACAGCAGACAAACAAATGAAAAGACGATTAGAGGCCACAGAGATGGGATTTCTCAGAAGAATGTTGAAACTTCCCTGGACAGCTAAAAAGACCAATGAGGAAGTTCTCAAAGAGGCCAACACAAAAAGGGAGCTCTTAAAAAACATCAGAAAGAAACAATCAACATTGTTCGAGCACATCATGAGAAAAGGAAAGTTGGAATACTTGGTTACAACTGGCAAAATACAGGGAAAGAGAGATTGAGGACAACAAAGAGAGAAGATACTGGATAGCTTTGTGTCGTAGTATGGTAAACAGTCAAGACAGAACTGATATGATGCATTGAGGACAGAGAAATGAGGAAGGACATGATCGCGTTGCCAACCTGTATGGCACACGATGATGATGATACTTGCACTTGTTGTTATTATGAAAATGCAGGTCAAGTCTCAAAATCACTATTTACTACATTTTCCTGAAAGAAGAAAACTGATGGAAGGAAAGCAAGTGAGAAAAATCGTGGCAATAATTATTGGTCACATCCCTTACAAAATAAACCATGATTTTTTGCTAGTGATATATATACTTGTCTGCGATAGCTAGTAACATTTGTCTATGAATGAAAATATTTGTCGATGGGAGCAAAGGGGTTAATTATACCATTTAATGAGTATACAATTTATACATTTAGCTATATATGAATATTTACATATATAATTTGTTACACTTAAGTCTAATCACAAATGTTAGCAATTTTAGGATTTAAATGAATATTTAAAAGAAACATGTATATTACATTTCTGAAGAATAAAAGATGCAAATAGAAAAATGCTCTAACATTATGGTTTTAGGAAAGACATAATACACAATCAAGAATGTAAATTAAGTTTTGATTGTATAGTCTAGTAGATGTGACACTCGAAAAAAAATAAAACACAAAGGAACATTGAATTTCAAAGATTTACTTAAAATGTTGTATGTTCAATCAAAAGATACCTTCATACAAGGAAAACAAATATTTCATAAAATAATTTACTTATCATCTATATATTTATTGCATTAACATTTTAAAATATAGTATACAATTAATATATAAATACAAATGTTAAAATATTAATAATGAAAATCAATAAAAAATTAATAAAAATTAATAAAAGAGATATTGCACTAAATGATGCAGAGAACAATAGGAAGATTTTGTCCCTTTCCTTTCCTCCCACTTTTTTTGGGGGGGACTTTAAGTACTATTGCACAATTCAGAAAATCTGCCGTCAAAATGCTGATCGGTTATTTAAACAAATCAACTGGCCATTATATTTATGAAACTATTATGGACCAGGTGGCTAAGAAGATTAACCTGGTGGTGTTTAATAATAACTATTATTATTATTGGGGACCAGGTGGCTAAGAAGATTAACTTGGTGGTGTTTAATAATAACAATTATTATTGGGGTCCAGGTGGCTAAGAAGATTAACTTGGTGGTGTTTAATAATAACTATTTTTATTGGGGTCTAGGTGGCTAAGAAGATTAACCTGGTGGTGTTTAATAATAACTATTATTATTGGGGTCCAGGTGGCTAAGAAGATTAACCTGGTGGTGTTTAATAATAACTATTATTATTGGGGTCCAGGTGGCTAAGAAGATTAACCTGGTGGTGTTTAATAATAACTATTATTATTGGGGACCAGGTGGCTAAGAAGATTAACCTGGATGTCTAACAATCTATTCACTTCCAGTGTCAAAAGTGCAATAATTTTTTGCATTTGGAAAAAAACGGAATCTCCACTGTAAAATGGTTATATGGGCGTAATGGACTTTAAATTTAAATAGTTTTACAAAGATAATATGTAATGAATTATATAATTGAAAATTGACAGTCTGACAGCAAGTTTGTTTCCTTTTAAGATGGATCAATGGAGTTTCAAATCTGGTACAAACACTTGCAGATATCACTATGTGACATTGGGACTAAGAGTAAGGGCTGCTAGACCCATAACTAGCCAATCTTACAACAGAAGAAGTCATCTGTACGTCTGATCTGAATCTTGAAGTCACTATTTAGACTTTAGCTGGTAAAGGATAACCCATGCCATATTCAGGTGGTCCCATTTCTTGTTTTGGGGGAAACATTGGCTGGTGGGATGCCGTAATCACCACACCAGATATCACCTGAAAGAGAAAATATATGTTCAACACTATAAACTTTTGAGGTGGACTAAATAACCTGGACAGCTAGTAGGATAACAGGGAAAATAAACCTGGCACACAGATAACAATGAAGCTGTATGTTGTTGTCAGGATCCTTATCACTGCATACCAGACAAATATAACCGTGAGCTGTGTGTCTCATCCGTTTTTATCATGTTTCGATATCCCGCTTGTTTACGATGAATGATGATATCATATGACAGGGAACAGTTGGCTGTGTTCACTTTCTGCGTGGTTTCGCCTTATGTCTTTTGGCGTGTGCTGAGACTGCTACGATGGGGACTACAGTTACCTTTCTTTATTTGGGAGATGTGTTAGTAATTTGGATGATTCCACTGGCACAGGCGGTTGAGCAATTATGGATTTTAATTCGTTTGCAGTGATACCGAGGCCTTCCATAACCAATAACCAGACAAATAAAAAGGTGTTCCTGTATCCCCCTCAAGAATCTTGAGAAAATCCTGGCCCACGTGCACAAACTCCATAACATGGGCTGGGAGAAACAGGCTGGGTAGGTTTTTGTTGATAATTTTGCCAGGACTGTGGCCACATTTACTGCTTACTCTCTGTGTTAAGTCAAAATGACACAACTTACAAGCACTTAATGACATTTTAAGGGCAGAGGGAAAAGAAGAGTAATAAATAGACAAATGCTGACAAAGAAGAAATATCAATATTACTGACCCAGCAGTAAAAGAAGACAATGTTAGATAATCATTTGTTTTTCTTTGTGTTATTCATAACCTTCTTTCTCTTCCTCTTCATCATTTACCTATTAAATGGGAATGGATGCATTGTGCCAGCATGCAGTAAGCTATAATATGTGCAACTTTTGGCCTGACACATCTGTCTTCAGCATAAATAGATGCCCTTCAAATTTGAAATAAAAGACATTCTGTACATCAAAACAAACCGCCATATAGCAAGCTGCTGCAGGTTGCTTCTTTTGCTGTGTTCCTTCAACAACTACATACTTTCTTTGCCTATTCTTGAAATCATATGAGCAATCTGCTGTGGCTTACAGCAAGCTGCAATATCTGTGATTAAGGCCCAACACATGCAGCAAGTCAATTTTTGGTGCTATAGTCCGTTCAGATTCGTTTGCCTAGACATTAATTTATTTTTTTCAAAAACTTATTGTTCATTTGCATTGATCTTTTGAAGTTAGGTTTAGAATACTAATGTCGCTATAAAAATATTTTTTTATCAAAGAAATGTGATCCAGTTTCAAAGATGCCTTATTTAACCTATATTAAAAAAAAGTTAATCGATATTATAAACACCGGCGGGATTATGTAGATGCTTACATCTCACAGCTGATTCTTTAACATATAGGCATGACCTTCACGGCTGAATGCGCACCGTCCTAAAATAGTTATGTTTCCACTATAAATTTTTATAAAGAAATGTTACATATGAAATTTCCCGTTTAGCACAAAATGACATTTTAGCCGAAACCGGAAATTATGTGACGTCAAAATCACGGCCGTAGACTCGAGTTCGAGTCATAATTCAGAGGCAAATCTCAATATTTACAGAAAGGAGGCGGCACTATCCATATTATCTTCTGCAAGTCTATGTGAGAATGAATATAAAGGCAAAATATTTTACTGAGCATAACATTGCTATAAAGATTTATCAATACTTCTGCAGAGAGCGTAAAAAGGGACATCTTTATTGTTCTTTATCAAACCCTGAGAAGAGAACAATGCATATTTTAGGTTTGTGTAAACGTTCATTTGATCGAATAGTTAAAGGAAGCGGATATTTATTGCCAACAAATGCAAGAAAGCAAGGAAGGAAAGAAACGTTAGACAGTTTTGATAAGGACCTAGTAAAAAGAGAAATCTGTCGAATGTTTGATATAAACGAAGAAGTGACACTTAGAAAGTTGAAGCTTTGGCTGAAAACTAACGACATTGAAATATCAAAAACTTCATTATGGAAAATATTAAGAAGTGCAGGCTTCACCTTTAGAAAGTATGCTGGTGGAAAAAACATTATTTGTGAGAAGCCACATCTAGTAGCTCTTAGAAGCAAGTATTTACGTGAAGTGAAGGAAATGCGCGAAAATGATTATGATATTGTTTATTTAGATGAAACTTGGATCAACGCTCATCATACAAATGAAAAGGAATGGCAGTTAGCAGATGGAAGTATTAAAAGATCAGTACCAAGCAGTAAAGGGCAACGTTTGATAGTTGCACATGCAGGTAGCAGACATAATGGGTTGTTGCAGAATGCTCATCTTGTTTTCATTTCAAAATCCATAGACAATAGAGACCACCACTCCGAAATGAATGGGCACATATTTAAAGACTGGATCGAGAAAAGTATCCTTCCAATATTAGATCGACCTTCTTGTCTGATAATGGACAATGCTTCATACCATAACGTAGTTAACGTAGAAGATAGAATCCCAACATCATCAAGTACAAAAGATGCAATCAAAACGTGGCTCATAAAAGAACACATACAAGTTAACGACAGCTACTTGAAACCCGAATTGCTTAGCCTTGTAAAACAGACACAACGTACAAAGATATTTAAAATAGACAAGTTAATTCAAGAACATGGCCATAGATGTTTGAGACTACCTCCATATCATGCACACTTAAATCCTATAGAACTAGTTTGGGCAAAAGTTAAAGGACACGTAGCATATACAAATAAAACTTTCAAATTATGCGATGTTGAGACACTTACAAATCAGGCTCTATCAAATATAAATAAAGACTACTGGGTAAAATGTGAGGATCATGTGTTACGACAAGAAGAGGAATATTGGAAAAAGGATGGTTTGTTGTTTGTTCAGCCGAAAGCAGTAATCGACCTATTTGACTCGTCTGATTCTGAATGATCATTACTCTGATTAAGTCTACAGATAAATAGTTTGATTTGCAAAATTTCCTAGTTGATTTGTTAAACAGTTTATTGTTCAAGACCACCCAAGCAATCAAAAATATGTTATAAGCAAACCAACAACCATTACTTTGAATGGAAGCCTGCTTGAGTCAGTACAGAAGTTCAGCTATCTTGGATCCACTATTACAGCCACACTTTCCTTAGATGAGGAACTAAATGTACGTATTTGAAAGGCAGCGACAACATTTGGGAAACTCACACCAAGAGCATGGAACTATATCAAATTGACTCTACGAACAAAAGTTCTATATATAATTTAAAATTTGTATACTTGCCACCAAGTAAAATTTTATGGACACGCCTATGGGTCATCGTTGCACTAGATTACTGTAAAACATTTTGATTATGGTCAAAATAATAGTTACATGGGCAAAGATCAAAGGAATTCGCCGCTTTAAGAAAACCGTTATAGCTAGACATCGAGTAACACATATGTTCTCGTGACATGGACATTTTAACACCGTATGCCAAAAATCATGTGAAATCATCAAGAACTTTTTGAATTATAAATCATAACATCTCGGCAAACGAATCTGAACGGACTATAGATTGCCATCTCTCTATGCTCCGTACACACTTGGTCAGAAAAGTTAGTCTTTTTCCAGATCTACTATGGCTTACAGCAAGCTGCAATATCTGTGATTAAGGCCCAACACATGCAGCAAGTCAATTTTTGGTGCTAGATTGCCATCTCTCTATGCTCCCTACACGCTTGGTCAGAAAAGTTAGTCTTTTTCCACATCTGCTGTGGGAAGGTGAAAAAGGATCTTGTTTGACCTTCATTGACTGATTTTAAAGTCAACAGTCAAGTTTGAGTACATTATACAAGTCATAGAACATTGACAGAAACATTGAGCTTTGAGGGAAAGAATTAGATCAATCAACCTTACCCTTCTCTGACAGGAGAAGTAGCAGGAAACAACAAATTCAAGCAGCACAACAATCCAGGTCAGAATTATAAACAGAAGCATTGCTGTAAAAATGGCTGTGAACTTCTGAAGGTGTACACAAGTCTTAAATGGTGTTTCCTCATATTTATTGTGCTGGATAGTTCTGAAAAGTACAAACAAAATATTTAATTAATTTATGCAGACCCATTAACAATTACACAAATATATAAACCCTACATTACGAGTGACTTATGAAAATTACAGTTTCAAAATTCAAGCTTTTTAAAAAAACTTACAATTTGCAGTGCGTTATTGTTTTTTACGGCTACATATTTTAAAAAATGTTTAAGAGTCACCCATGATGCATCACTGTGACTGGACATGTATTATTTTTTTTAATACAGCCAGTGTTTTACAGCTCGGTACTTGATGATGATGATGACTGTCCAGACAACACTGATTTTCAATGAAATAGCTGATAAGCTTGCTGGCAGCTTAAGCACTGAATGAGCAAAGAGGACATCACCAAGTTTGTTCTCCACAACTTAAAAGAAGAGGAGGAGAATGGATGGGACAAAGATGTGTACATTGAGATACTGAAGAATCTAAAAGTGGAAAAAGGAGTCTGGTTTGAAACAGTGCTTAATAGGAAAAGATGAATCTACAATCAACACCTTACAGGAACAACAAGTCTGCATATGCTTTGAGATATGCTGGGAAGGGCAGTGGAGCAGGTATGGGGATACTCTGACTGCAATGAAACTGATTCCATGAATAGAATAGACATGGCATTTGGGTAGGTAGGGAAAGGGGGGGGGGGGGGGAGTGGTACAGAGCTGAAGAATAAATGCACATGCCCAGTACAGTTTCCACGAGGTTTTCATATCAGAGTTTTTCATTTTAATAGACAATTAGACATTTTTTTTACTTGGCTTCTAACTACTTTTTTTTCATTCATTTGGTGGAGTTAATCTTGTATGCATTCCTCACCTGCACATGCAGATACCATTTGTGTCATAGCAGTGATCAGAGATTGTGCCCAGTGCAATGATGTACACGAGAAGCATCAGTCCAGCAAGCACAAAGATGATGCCCATAATGAGAAGTGAGAGCATCGCAAAGACACTCGTAACCACATACTGAGAAAATAAACAAATTATGTGCTTTGATGACAGCATAATACTATAGAATGTAACTGTTTGTTTGGCCATTTGCACTTGCCAGTTTTTAACATCTAGTGAAGCCCCAGTTCAGAATCCCTGTAAATTTTGTGGAATTTAATTTTTAAAAAAGTATACTGTACTTTTCCAATTTTATGGGATACATACAGTGTGACTTCCCCATTTTTTTTCTTAAAATGAATATACATATAAAATTTTACGAAAATAAACAAAAATGTATGCAGAATTGCATATTAGAGGGAGAACTCTTCAGGACTAGACCATGACATTCTTTTACTCTTGAAGGAATGTTCTATTCATTGCATTGCAGTTTCAGCCATACACATTTCAACTTATTCCATCTGCTTTTGGCAGTCCATTAGTTAGACAAGATAGGGATTCCAGTCTCATATGACATTAACCGTCTTCTTTTTCTGTGTGTGACCAAATCTGATCCAGGATTTGGTGTGATGAAATACGGATGTGTAGTGTTTCAGGTATTTCAATATTAGGCCTCAGTCTCAGCAGGTGAGATAATCAGAAATTTTCCCTGTTGTCCTAACTTCTGTAAATTTGCAAATCAAATCCATTATTGGTAGAGTTGACTTTGAGCTGAGGTAGTGAACAATCCTTGCAGCCTTGCTTCCAGAAGTCTGTAAATCAAATACCCATATCAAGCAGATCTCTATGGTAAATCAACTAGGTCATCCAGGAAACATGAAATGATCCAGTGATCAAATGTCATTGAAATCCTGGCGATAAACATTTAAGTGAGAGGTTACAAGATAATCAGCATCATGTGAAAAGTGATTGTTTATAGAAATTGCCCCTCCAGTAATTGCCATATCTAAGCAGGTTTACAGTAAGTGAACATATATAATAAAATAACTATAGTGTTGGATATGCAAAGGAAGCCTTTGCTAACATTAAATGTAGCTTTCAATAAAGCTCCAGAGTGAGCCTGGAACACACATGAACAGGTCTTAAAGACTGGGCATTTACAAGTGCTTATTCTACAGTAGCTGGTAGCTGTGTCTGGAGATATGGAGGCAGTTGTTAATAAAAAAAAAAAACAGAAGATGAATGATATTTCCTAAAGCCTGGTGGGTGTTTTGAGAAATGATGGGCTTAGAATAAAGGCAGCATAGCAGCCACCACACAGAGTTCAAGCACAGATTTTTATCACACCCCTGACTGAAAATAAGTCCAGAACCTAGCAGAAATCTGACCTGATTTTAAAATGACAGATATGACACAATAACGCACCCATTATCCACAGAAAACTATAACAGATTATTTCTTCACTAAATAACATATAGAGAAGAAACATCATTACCATGCACTTGTTCTGGGTAAATGCTGCAATAAATCCCAGCACTCCTGGAACAATATACTGAAAAGAAAAACATAAACAACTTAATTATAAATCATTCATCTTATGAGTTGGGTGGGCAGAGAAGAAACAAAATAAATGAAGTTTTCAAATGGATGAAAATGAAAAAAAAAAGTACTATTTAACACAGTTTGAACAAGACAAATGAAAAATTCTGGACATGTAAAGAGACACAAAAACCTACAGAAAGTCATATCTATCTATCTATTGACCTTTCGAGCCGTAACCGGCCCATAGGGCGTAGACCAAGATACACCTTCTCCTATATGAATTTTTGTTCTAGCAGTTTTCTTTTAAAGATATTTTATTAAATCTCGCCATCTGTCTCTGTTCTGTGCAAGCAGTTCTATCTCATTGAGGGAGCCGATTCCTGCTGCTCTTGCCTCTCTCATCAATGTTCTTCTCAGTGTCTCCCTGGGTCTTCCTCTTTTTCTTTTACCTGTTGTTTCCCATATGAGGGCTTGCTTCGCTATTCGATTATTATCTCTTCTCATCACATGTCCAACGTATGACCATCGTCTTTTCTTTATTACTGAAGATATTAGTGGTTGATTGGCGATTTCTCTAATTTCCTCGTTTGTTTTGAATTCGTTCCATTCTATACCAAGTATTTTCCTTAGACATTTATTTTCGAATGCGTTCAACTTTGTTTCTATATCTCTTGTTGCTTTCCAGCTTTCACACGCATACGTAAGGGTTGATAGTACATTTGATTTGAATAGCCTAAGTTTTGTGTTTGTGCTAATGAGTTTTGATTTCCACAACTTTTCAAGGCTTCTGAAAGACATTGCTGCTTTAGCCAGTCTGATTCTAATTTCTTTGCTCGTATCCCCTTCTCGATCAATGTGACTTCCAAGATAGATAAAGTGATCGATCTCTTCTACTGGTTTGTTTTCCATGTATATTTTGTCACTTGTTGGAATTAAACTTTTCATGACTTTAGTCTTTTCATGATTGACCTCAAGCCCAATTTTGCTGGCTATTGATGATAGTTCATTTGTGTTTTCCTGCATCGTTTTTATCTGACTGCTGATGAGAACTATGTCATCAGCAAAGTCGAGGTCCTCCAAATGGTCTCCTTGTATCCATTCGATGCCTTTATTACCAGTGCAGCATTTCTTCATTATGAAGTCCATAACAATTCCAAATAACAAGGGCGATAAAATACATCCTTGTTTAACCCCAGTTTCTATTGGGAAACATTCGCTCAGTCCTTCCTCAGAAAATCATATAGTAGAGGAAAATACTAGGTAGAGAGAAAATTCGGGGGCCTCGGTAGCCTAGTTGGGAAAACCACCCGACCGGGCTACCGACGTTCGGACAACCCGTGTTCGATTCCCGCTGGGAGCAGTGTGAATTGTACTCGTGGTTGAAAAAAAATACCCCCACGGTCGACCCAGCCGTTGGCAGAAATGGGTACCAGGGTATTACCCTGGGAAGGTGAGGAATGTTGCCTCGCATCTGAGTTTCGATGCTGAGGCGACACTATCCAGAAATTTCCGAACATTTCTGGATAGGCGGCCGAGCACATATGGGTGTAAACTCGCGTGCTAAGACGCCGGTTCAAGTCTCATACTTTACCTTTACCTTTACTAGGTAGAAGTGGTAGACTAAAGTGGGCTAACAACATCAAGAAATGGCAGGAAAACCTAAGACAGAATGCATCAACAAGGCAAAAGAAAGAGTAAAATGGTGATTCATGGTGGCCAAGCACTGATGCAGAGACAACCCATGATGATAATATTGCTTATAAAATGGACAAGGCAGACAAGTAAGGGGATACTGTAATCTTAACATTAAGGTGCGCCGCAACTCACAATTGTTCCACATTTGTATTCAAGACCTCCAACAGTACCTGGGATAAAGTCATCAGTAACTCACAGCTAACTGCTTGAGTCAGGATGAATGAACCACAATTGATCAAAATCCTACTACAGCTCCCCATGGTGAGCTTGGAAACAACTAACAAGTCTGGCCAAACAGACAGGGGAGACAACCCACTACTCAAAAATGGCATAATAAAGTTGGTCAATAGCTGCAGATATTACAATCTGCTGAAAATTGTTGTCCTCTTCGCAATGTTTTATAGGAGGGAAATGTGCAGTAGTCCATGTTTGTGAGGTTTTTGTGGCTTATTTTTTTACAGTACAGGATAGCCAATCCCATGCCCAACCCTCCTTAGTTGCCTCCTACGAACATGCCTGGTTGGGAAAAGTGCTACAATACTTTACTTCCCTTCCGGGCCCTGGCATCGCATGCATGCTTTACAGGAGTGCACAAACTATAAGGGAATTATGCTACCATCAGTGCCAGGAAAAATACTATGTAGAATCATTCTGAAGAGACTAAAAGAGGACATAGAGAAACATTTGAGAGATGAACAAGCTGGTTTTTAGGAAAAACAGATCATGTGCCGATCAAATAACTAACTTATGTATAATAGTTGAACAAAGCTTAGATCTACAGTCCCCACTTTATATCAGACTCATAGATTATGAAAAGGCATTTGATAGTTAAGACAGAGAAATACCTTGGAAGTTACTTGGTCATTACAGAATGCCCATAAAGTTTATTAACCTGATAAGAACAATTGAGTTATTGAGTTATTAGCGGGTCATCATCATTGCACTACGAACATGTCCATAGGTGCTCAGATCCCCTCCTCAGCAAGTCTCGAAGTGCCAGCGACTGACGACTCCAGTTCTGTGTTGGTTGATTAGTCTTCTTACATGCCCATTCTAGACTTGATCTGCGCTTTATGTCACATTGGTGCTGTTCGTGACCGTTGTTGGAATTCCTTGACGCAAGTTATTTACATGTTACTCATGAATGTAAACTGCTTCGTCAGCCGCAGTTTTATCTCTTTAGGAAATTTGCACCGTGTTTTGATCATCATAGGCTGCTTTCACTAGAGTAATCAGGAATCTAAAGGGAGCGAAATTGTTGTGTACATTACACATTTGTGACACTATACACAAATATTAATATTCCAGCTTTGTTAATTTTTATACTATTTATAGTTTAGTTTAGTCAACAGTTCATCCTCATCGCACACCAGACAAGCCCAAAAGTACTGAGATCGCCTCTCCATTATGTCCCTCAGTGTTTGGAGACTAATGACTCCAGTTCTGTGTTGATTTGTTATTCTTCTGTGTCGTCCCACATAGTGATCCTTTCCGACATCCCATGTTTGACTTAATATGTTCATGCAATCTGAACATGGTTGTAGATGCATGACCATTGACTGAATCATCAGCGTGCCCTACCTACTGAGGGCATTCAGAATGTCAACTTGGTTTATTACATATCCACCATCCATGGCAGTGGTTCCAGCCAGGCTGTCAGCGCGTTTATTTCTTTCTCACACAGGAGTGTTCAGGAACAAAGATGAAAAAAGATCCCAACCAGACCTTAGTGACTCCAACCAGTGCCTTAAGCCGCCTTTGATTTTCAAGAGCATACTCATTGAATCACTCAGAAAGCACACTTGAGCAAAAGATTGAGTTTCTAGCCAGGCAATTGCTTTAGTTACTGCCATGATCTCCATGATCAAACTACTGAAGCTACCGTGAAAGCACCACTTTCCTCCTTTACTGCTCTTCCTCTGACCTGGATTGTGAAAGCTCACAACTGTGCCAAACAATGGATCCATCAGTGTAAATAACTGCAGCATCCCCTTGTGAATTTTTATAGATCAAGTTCTGCATTCTGCCTCACCTACTACAGGATTTTGTTGTCTGCATTCTCTGTTCAAAGAGATGCACTCTGCTGACACCTCTATCCACTCTTCCCTGGGTTTATTGTCCCCAAGTGGACAAACAACAAGAACAATGTCCTCAGTCCCTGCCTTCACTCATTATACTATTCATACTTTAGTTCAATAATACTTAAAAGAATAAAAGTTTCAAAATATGACAAATTTGATCCTTTCTGGTGTAAAATAATATTTGAACCACAAATATTGTGAAAATATAAGTTATTGCATCTCTTATGATCATTTTTAACATACCATAGCAGAATTATACTCAAAGTCACATTTCTGTTGTGGTCAGTGCGTAGATGACTTGATCCATCCTTGATATTTGGAGGTATTCGTCCATCCCCCTCATTGTACTTTGAGTTTTCTTGTTTCCATGTTTCGTGATACTGGCCTTTGATAATGGATTTGGCTTCACTGCAGATGACCATATGATTTACTTGTGTTAATCTCCTTCCTCCTTGGTTAGTTTGTCTGCACATAAATGTCTACATTTAGCTATGAAAAATGTGTGCTACTAAAAGCGTAACTGGAATTTATTAAGAACCGGGAATGTGTTATTTGGTTCTTTGGTTATTGAAGGTCCAGGTATCACTGCAAATGAATTAAAATCCATAATTGCTCAACTGTCCGTGCCAGTGGAATCATCCCAATTACTATCTCATCTCCCAAACAAAGAAAGGTAGCTGTAGTCCCCGTCATAGCACACGCCAAAAGGCATAAGACAAAACCGCACAGAAAGTGAACACACCCAACTGTTACCTGTCATACGATATCATCATTCATCGTAAACAACTGGAATATCGAAACATGATAAAAATGGATGAAACACACAGCTCACGGTGTGCACAGGGCACTTAACTCAGTAGCTCCTGCAAACACAGTAAACTTACCGCCAGACCAAAAATCCACACAGCTCCAGTCACGTGGTTCACAGTCTCACTCCATTGTGAGCGCATTTTCTTATCAGAATGACCTTCTGCAACTGTGATCATTGCCTGCTGTAGAAGCACTGATACAATGATGCCTGGAGAGGGATCAAAAGCAATACAAATGTTAACTCTTTATCACCAGAATTTTAAAATAACTTTTCTTTTCTACTAGATGCAGTAAGATTATTTTTCTTTGATTCTGGAAAAATGGCAGTAATTCAGAAAAAAAACAAGTGACTGTAAATGATTACTTTAAGTGGAAATTGCTTAAAATTGGTGCTAATATGGTCAACTATTACATGCACGGAGAACAATCTAATCCCTAGGGCTAACTGTGATTTTTAAAATTAGATTGTGCCCATTTCTTAGTTAGAAGAGATGATAACTAAATCCTTCTGATTAATTAGATTGGTAATCATCCTACTAGGGTTTAGTACTTACAATCCTTTTTATAATATGGAACTTTTGCTGATCTGTGATTGGTAAGCATATTCTATTTTACTACCAAACATCCTTTGCCATGATATCAGCTTTCTCAATTCCTGGTTATACTAGTGCTATGGGATCCAATGTAATACAATATTTCTGTGACTACATACATTTTATAATATTTTCTCAGTTCAAAACATCTCAAAAGAACAATCAATTGGTAAACAATTTGCAAAATGCTAAAGATATGTTAACAGGTAACCCTATAGCATTTCATTCTATAGTGTTTGAGTCAGTGTTCATCATATCTACTATTCCTTTCCAAATTGTGTCTATAAATTAATTTCCTCAGAAGATTAGATTTAATGTCTCATTTTAGGTTTGGGCTGTTTGTAACTAATTAAACATCAATGATAATAATTTTTGTTGGGAGAGGAAGCAGAGAAGCATTGGGTTAGTAATATTGATTGATATGCTTTTCCATAGTCTTGCACTGTGTTGAAGAGAACCCATTTAGTCCTGATCCTGTCTATTATTGAGAGGTAGAGTTCAATCCCAACCGATGGCTTCTGGGTTCACCCAGCCTTAAATGGGTACCAGATTTTTTTCTGGGAAAGTAAAGTGGCACAGGCTTAATACTGACCACATTACCCCAAAAATCATGTGCTGAAAGTCTGTAAAATTTATGGTCACTAACACCATATTCCTATATGCCACTTGGCGTGACGGGCTCTTTACTTTACTTACTTACTGTCTGTTGTTTGCTGTCCGATGAATTGAATTGTGCTAATTCAAATACAAGTGCAACTGTCCATGTATTAAATACATAATTCAACAGTAGGATTCATACAGACATATATGTGTGAGATCTAAGTCAAGATCTTTGCTAAGACAAGCCAGTGCAATAGTAAAAGTATGCTTGAGTATTGTTTACTGTACACCAAACATAACTTGTTTGTTCTGACACCTAACTTAACTTGTTTATTTTTACACCAAAACTTAACTTGCTTTGTTTATTTTTACACCATACATAACTTGTTTATTCTTACACCTAACTTAACTTGTTTATTCTTACACTAAACTTAACTTGTTTATTCTTACACCAAACTTAACTTGTTTATTCTTACACCTAACTTAACTTGTTTATTCTTACACTAAACTTAACTTGTTTATTCTTACACCTAACTTAACTTGTTTATTCTTACACCAAACATAACTTGTTTATTCTTACACCTAACTTAACTTGTTTATTCTTACACCAAATTTAACTTGTTTATTCTTACACCAAACTTAACTTGTTTATTCTTACACTAAACATAATTTGTTTATTCTTACACTAAACATAACTTGTTTATTCTTACACTAAACATAACTTGTTTATTCTTACACCAAACATAACTTGTTTATTCTTACACCAAACATAACTTGTTTATTCTTACACCTAACTTAACTTGTTTATTCTTACACCAAACATAACTTGTTTATTCTTACACCAAATTTAACTTGTTTATACTTACACCAAACTTAACTTGTTTATACTTACACCAAATTTAACTTGTTTATACTTACACCAAGTTTAACTTGTTTATTCTTACACCAGATTTAACTTGTTTATTCTTACACCAAATTTAACTTGTTTATTCTTACACCAAACTTAACTTGTTTATTCTTACACCTAACTTAACTTGTTTATTCTTACACCTAACTTAACTTGTTTATTATTACACCAAACATAACTTGTTTATTCTTACACCTAACTTAACTTGTTTATTCTTACACCAAATTTAACTTGTTTATTCTTACACCAAACTTAACTTGTTTATTCTTACACGAAACATAACTTGTTTATTCTTACACTAAACATTACTTGTTTATTCTTACACCAAACATAACTTGTTTATTCTTACACCAAACATAACTTGTTTATTCTTACACCTAACTTAACTTGTTTATTCTTACACCAAACATAACTTGTTTATTCTTACACCAAATTTAACTTGTTTATACTTACACCAAACTTAACTTGTTTATGCTTACACCAAATTTAACTTGTTTATACTTACACCAAGTTTAACTTGTTTATTCTTACACCAAATTTAACTTGTTTATTCTTACACCTAACTTAACTTGTTTATTCTTACACCAAACATAACTTGTTTATTCTTACACCTAACTTAACTTGTTTATTCTTACACCAAATTTAACTTGTTTATTCTTACACTAAACATAACTTGTTTATTCTTACACCAAATTTAACTTGTTTATTCTTACACCAAATTTAACTTGTTTATTCTTACACTAAACATAACTTGTTTATTCTTACACCAAATTTAACTTGTTTATACTTACACTAAACATAACTTGTTTATTCTTACACTAAATTTAACTTGTTTATTCTTACACCTAATTTAACTTGTTTACTCTTACACCAAATTTAACTTGTTTATTCTTACACCAAATTTAACTTGTTTATTCTTACACCAAATTTAACTTGTTTATTCTTACACCAAATTTAACTTGTTTATTCTTACACCAAATTTAACTTGTTTATTCTTACACCAAATTTAACTTGTTTATTCTTACACCAAACTTAACTTGTTTACTTTTACACCTAACTTAACTTGGTTATTCTTACACCAAATTTAACTTGTTTATTCTTACACTAAACTTAACTTGTTTACTTTTACACCTAACTTAACTTGTTTATTCTTACACCAAAAAGTTAACAAAGTTTTACCATTTTTTTACCAAAAACCATTTTTTTACCATTTAAGGCTGGGTGAACCCGGAAGCCGTCGGTTGGGATCGAACCCTACCTCCTGTCCTTTGTAGTCCAGTTCACTAATCACTGAGCTATCGCGGCTCCCTGAGTGCAGATGGGACCTCCTGTTTACTGCCATTATCCGAGAGGACTAGGTATCAGATCTCACGACACAAGAGATCAGGGGAGGGCAATTTCATAATAGAACCACAAATTAATTTTCCTATTTTTGAAAAATGGGAGGTTGATGGTATCACTCTAGACCACCCAGCCCCCCCCAAAAATAACAGAATGAAAACAACAGGCAACAAAGTATTAATTGTCCAAAGACTGCTGTGTTGAAAAACACAGTGAAGAGCAAAACCTCTACCTTAATATATAGAAAAGTAAGATAATGTTCATTAACAAAGCAAAAGGCAAACCCAATATCATCACCAACAGTGAAGAATATCTCTCTCTCTCTCTCTCTCTTTCTCTGTGCGTTCAAGACTCAATCAGAGTAGGATTCCAGACTCTCTCATGAAGTCAGCTGTCTGTTTAAGCGAATCGATCGCCCCATATAGTTTTTCTTCCAGGGAGGTGGGTGTGGACCACAATGCTCTTCTCATTAAATTCTAACAAGCTATGAATAACTGGGATTTGAAGTAATTAGAATAGAGACTGCCAGAAAGAGATCAAAAGAAGTTTACCAATAGCACTCAAAAATTAAACACCATGAGGAACATGCGGCACAATACCAGCAAGGCAGCAACATTAAAATTGCTGAGGGCATAGTATCTACCTTATAGAAACATATGGTTGTGAATCATGGACAATCTTGCAAAATAGCAAAGAGAAAAATTGATTTATTCAAAACAAAATGCTACAGAAAAATCCTTAAGTCTTAAGATATCTTGGATAATGAAAAAAAAAGAGAAATGTAATTGAGACATATTAAAAGACTTAAAGAAGAACTGGCTTATATATAATATAAACTCAGACCATTCTACAGAGGAAATTAAAATACTATGGCCATGTCAAAAAGGGAGCCGCAATAGCTCAGTGGTTAGTGAACTGGACGACTAAGTACAAGAGGTAGGGTTCAATCCTGTTTGACGGCTTCCAGGTTCACCCAGTCTTAAACGGGCACTGGACTTTTTCTGGGAGAGTAAAGCGGCATGGGCGTAATAGTGACCACATTACCCCAAAAATTAGGTGCCGAAGGTTTGTAAAAATTATGATCACTAACAAATGTTCCATATACGCCACTTGGTGTGACGGGGCTCATTACTCCTTTTTTTATTTATTTTTTTTTACTTTTACGTCAAAAGACACAGCAGATTGGAAAGAACAATAATGGAAGGGATGGTTCCTGGACGATGCATCAGGTGCAGACCAAGTAAAAAGTGGTTTTGAGATGTCAAAGAGACCTTGAACATGACAACAGATCTGTCTATCTTTCATACGCCTGAAGTATTGTCTATACCTATAATATAGGGGGACTGGATGGTCTCAAGACAAGATGCCGGACTCAAGACATAGAGGTTATGGGTTCAAATCCTGGCTGCACAAGTTGGGATTTTTATCTATGATTTCTCTCTGCGGCAACCACCCCTGGTCAAGCAGCGAGGCCTGGCTTGAAACGTCAATTACTCATCGACGGAAAAAATATGAGTACCTCCGAAGACAGAGTTATCTGCCCATGCGGCAAGGGACCCCTGTGCACATAGCTGCCAGGGAAAAAGAGATTAACACGCAAAATTCAGTTCCTAGTCTCTAGGGACTTCGTCAGAGATCAAAGCTGGCGTACGAAAAAAAAATGATCTAAAAAGACATTTCTTGTTTACATTTTACTGCTTTTTGTAGTTCTTGCAGAGGCCCATATAGTTTTGCATGTAGTGTTGTATCTATGGGCCAATGGGTTTTCTCAGTGTATGATAAACATAGTCTTGAAGTATGTGTTCAGCAGTCTGGGGCACCTGTCCACATGTACCTGTGGCTGAGGTGCTGATCTTGAATTTTGTATACATATGACTATGGAGTTTATTGTGTCCTGATCTGCTTGCGTTCGCCGATGACTAAAGTATTCTAGAGTATTCGTAGACTATAGAATTCCTCTTCATCATCCGCCCTTAAAAGGACGTTAAGTGGTTAGGCTTGCAGTCTTCTAGTTGATTTGATTATCTGTTTCTTCTGATGAAACATCGTAACTGGTGCTTCTGGTTGTTAACTGTTGCGCCTTCCTTTGCCAGCTGGTCTGCTTTCTCATATCCTGGTCCACTGCTGGGGTGACCTTGTGATGCTTGCTGAGTTCAGTCAACAAGATCTGCAGATGTGGTAATTTTTTGGATTGTAGAATCTAGAGTGCTGATCTTGCATCTGTCAGATACAGTACAAGGTGTGGACCAAGATCACTGTACAGCAATTTTTCTCTTGTCAACTCTATTGCTTAGATTTCTGCATCGCAATTGTGACAGTATTTCCCTGTTGCTTCTTCTTCTTCTTTCCATCCTCATTTGGCTTTCAGTGACGAAGGGAGATATAATTTGCGGTCTTTTGCTCTTCTGTTTGCCTCTGCTGCTGTTATGTTTCCAGTGATCCATTTTTTTGGTGGTAGGCCTTTGGGTTTGGTGTTCTCACAATGTTTATTGAAGGCTCGTTGTGTTGTATTTTGACCTTTCGCCTTGTCACGTGGCCAAACCATTTATCTGTTGCTTTTTTATATATTCTATGGTGGGGGTTATTCCTAGCTTTTTTCTCTCAGTTCATTTCTGATCTTATCTCTCAGGCTCTTTACTGTCATTTGTCTAAGACATTTAATCTCAGTAGTGTTTTTTTTCCTTATTGTTCTTGTATCTAGGGTTCAGAACTGGCATTGGTACCACAATGTTGGAATGAAGATTGTATTGTAGAGTGCCCGTTTTGCCTTTGGAGTTATTTCCTTGTTGGACAACAGTGGTTATAGCTGTCCAATGATTTAACAAGCTTGGTTGCATATTGAGTCCATTTCTGTTGTTTGTCATTAGACTTCCTAGGCATTTAATTCCTCTGTTTGTTTTAGTTGTCTGCTGTCTATAGTTATCTTAATATTCTGTTTCCCTGTTGCTATTCCATTTATATCCCTAGTGTTATTCTGAGACTTTTTTGGTTACTCTATGTATGCTCCAGCTTCCCCATTCTTTACTACATTCTGTGCTGATGTGTATATACACAAACCAAGAGGTCTTGTGGGTATTCTTCATCCAGGAAACAGACAGCGATTGTTTTACACTGCATACTTTTCTGTTTATCCTACTCCTTATTAAGTATTCTTTTTACTTCTGTTCGTATATATGTATCGGCAATCTGGATTCTGCTGTTCTGATAATGTGGTATTCTACGGTATAGGCAGTAGGGGGATGACAACACTTGGTATGTCTGGTGTTTGTCTACAAATTTGTTTGGTTGCTAAAACTGTTTATTTTAATACACCGTCCCAAAGCAAGACCTTGGGACAAATTAGGAGTTTAGCTTTGGATTAAAGTTATCTCACAAAGTAAAGCCCCAAGAAATAATCAAAATTTTTTTGGCCATGTAATGAGAAGAGAACAACTAGAATATATTGTAACAACTGGAAAAATTGAGGGACAAAGAGATAGAGGGAAGCAAAGAGAAAAAATAACAGACAGCTAAAGAGAATGGCTTGGCAGATGGTCAAGAACAGAAATGATAAATTGCTGCCGAAATCGAAAGTTGTGGAGAGACATGATCACCTATGCCAGTAGGCCCGGTACTTGATGATGATCAAAAGGACTAATTATGATCATAAAAAAAATAATACTCAAAACCCACAAGTGGATGTCAAAATTGAAGGAATAGAACTGGAGACAGTTCAGAACTACAACTACCTTGGACATACTATAACCAGTGATGGAAAATGTACAATTGAAATAAACAAAATAATAGGAATGGCAAAAAGTAATTTTAATATCATGAAAAATATACTAACATCAAAACAAATAACACCAGGGCTAAAACTAAGAATAGCAAAATGTTATATCTTCTCAACATTCCAATATGGTGCAGAAATATGGACATTAGACAAGAAAAGAGAAAAGAAAATTGAAGCCTTTACTTTAAAATGTGGATTTATAGAATAGGTAGAATTGGTTGGAAAGAAAAGAAAAGAAATGATGAAGTATTAAAACAACTAAAAATGAAGAGAACTACTAAATACAAATCAAACAAGACAAGTGAGATTTTGGGGGCATGTTAAAAGACCAGATGCCAGAACAATAAGAAAAATAACATCTACTGAGATTGAAATTGAATAATGTGTTAGACGAATGACAGGAAACAGCCTGAGAGATAAGATCAGAAATGAGAAAAAAATTCCAGCAATAGAATATTATAAAGAAACAACAGATAAAAATTGGTTGGTCACGTGACAAGGCAGAAAGATCAAAACACAACACAACGAGCCATCGATTCCCTAAATGAAATGTTGCGAGAACACCAGACCAAAGGGTCGACCATGAAAACGATGATGGATTGGCGGAATTCTAGGAAACATAAAAGCAGCACTGAAGTGCAGAAGAGCAAAAGACCGCAAAATATTAATATTATAATATATCTCCCCTCAACGCTGAAAGAAAGTAGGCAAAGCCTAATGATTATCGATTATCTGATTATCATTATGATAATGATAAGATAAAATCATCATCATGTCATTTGAAATGAGGAAGGATAGGAAGGAAGAGGCAAGTTGAAGAAAGGCACAGGTCTACTAACTTTTAGTCTAAAAGTAATTTTGGAAGGGAAAATAAAAGGTAAAAGAGGCAGAGACAGACCAAGACTAACATGGACGAGTAATATTAAAAGATGGACAGTGACAGGCCAGCCTTTGACAATCTGCACCATCAAAGCAAGAGACAGAGCAGACGGGAATGGCGCGTCCGTAAAGTATCCAAACCTTCGATGGGGAGACGGCAATATTGAATGAAATGAATGATCAACCTACCCCCAACAACGACGAATCCTGAAGTTAAGCCAAGCACTAAAGCACGGCGCTTATTCATATTCTCAAATATGAACGTGTAAATTACTATCCGATAATGAAAGTGATGTGGGGGGAAATGCCGAGAATCCAACAGTTGTTTGTGCTCACACTTTCATCTTGTAAACACGCAGAAGTGGAGTGACCGCGCATGCGCGTGAGCTAGCCGGCCACCTGGTGGGGTGGTCATTACCAGTAGCTAGGGAAACATGGCTATTTAGGTTGTTCAAATACTACATTACAACGGTCACCAAACTTTGTCAGTTAACCGAGCCCTAACTCTTTATCAAATCACCGCGGCAGCACCTTATATCATCATGTACCAGGCCTGCTGGCGTAGGTGATCATGTCTCTTCACAACTTTCGATCTCGATAGTTATTTATCATTTCTGTTGTTGACCTTTTCTCAAGCCATTCACTTAAGCTGTCTGGTATCTTTTCTCTTTGCATCCCACTATCTCTTCGTCCCTCAATTTTATTTTCCCAGTTGTTGCAATATATTCCAGTTGTTCTCTTCTCATTACTTATCCCCAAAAATGATGATAGTTTCTTATTAGTATTGGAAATTAGCTCTCTTTTTGTATTGGCCTCTTTCAGAACGTTTTCTTTACTCTTTTTAGCTGTCCATGATATTCTCAACATCCTTCTGTAGAACCACATTTCCACAGACTCCAGTGATTTCCTTGTCTGTTGTTCATAATTCACATCCATATGTTAAGACTGGCTCTACATAACATTTTTTTTTTTTTTTTTTTGCGTTCGCCAGCTTTGATCTCTGACGAAGTCCCTAGAGACTAGGAACTGAATTTTACGTGTTAATCCGCTTTTCCTGGCAGCCGTAAGCACAGGGGTCCCTCGCCTCACAGGCAGATAACTTCGTCTTCGGAGTTACTCATATTTTTTTCAGTCCATGAGTAATTGACGTTTCAAGACGAGCCTCGCTGCTGAGACCAGGAGTAGTTGCAGCAGAGAGGAATCATAAATAAAAATCCCAACTGGTGCTGCCGGGATTTGAACCCACTACCTCTCTCTCTCTCGAGGCCGGCGTCTTGCCTCGAGACCAACCAGTCCTCCTACATAACATTTAAGAACTCTTTTTTCTTGTTTCTATTGTCAAAAATGGATTGCATAGTATCTTCCTCATTTTTTTTGAAAGCTGCTTTTGCCTGAGCCATTCTGCATCTCACCTCTTTTGTACATCTTCCGTCTGAGGTTAACAAAGTTCCCAAATATTTAAATTCATTTACCTGTTTTAATATTGTACCACTTGTCTTTATTTTGCACTGAGGTGATGTCTTTTTCTTTGTTGTTACCATTACCTCTGTCTTTTTGCTATTAAGGCTGAGTCCTTTATTTTTGCTTTCTTTCACTATAATGTCTAACATTTCTTGTAACTCATTTTAACTCTTAGCGACTGAGACTGTATCATCAGCATGCCTTAGATTATTTATATTATGACCTTCGACTGTTATTCCAGGCATGCCCCTTATGGATCTTAAAATAATCTCACTATAAATATTAAACAAATCTGGTGACAGCACACAACCTTGTCTAACACCATGTTTTATTTTTTGAAACATTCTCAATTGATTTCCAGGTCTTATGGCCGCTGTTTGTTGTCAGTACATGTTCTTTTATATACATTATATCAATAATGTTAAATAAATTTTTTTTAAAAAAAATCGATATTCCGATTGTTTTACAATGAATGATGATATCGTACGATGGAGAACAGATGGCTGTGTTCACTTTCTGTGCGGTTTCGCCTTATGTCTTTCGGCGTGTGCTGAGACTGCTATGATAGGGTCTACAGCAGCTACCTTTCTTTGTTTGGGAGATGGGATAGTAAATCGGATGATTCCACTGGCACGGGCGTTGAGCAATTATGGATTTTAATTCGTTTGCAGTGATACTGGGGCCTTCCATAACCATAACCGTTAAAAAAAATAATATTTTAATAGCATTTTAACGGCATGTTCTTCCTCTTTCCTTCCTCATTTGTCTTTCAGCGTCGAGGGGAGATATAATTTGCGGTCATTTGCTCTTCTGTTTGCCTCTGCTGCTGTCTTGTTTCATAGTGTTTCCAGTATTCTGTCGATCCATTTTTTTGTGGTCGGCTTTTGGGTCTGGTGTTCTCGCAATGTTTAGTGAAGGCTCGCTGTGTTGCGTTTTGATATTTCTGTCTTGTCACGTGACCAAACCATTTTATCGGTTGTTCCTTTACATATTCTTTGGTGGAGTGTTATTTCTAGCTTTTTCTCAGTTCTTCATTTCTGATCTTATCTCAGGCTGTTTCCTGTCATTCGTCTAACACATTTAATCTCAGTAGAAGTTATTTTTCTTATTGTTCTTGCATCAAGGGCCCTTAAAACTAAAACTATGATCATAAGCAAAGATAATACTCAAAACCTACAAGTGGATATCAAAGTTGAAAGAATTGACCTGGAGACAGTTCAGAGCTACAACTATCTGGGACATACTATAACCAGTGATGGAAAATGTACAACTGAAATAAACAAAAGAATAGGAATGACAAAAAGTAATTTTAATGTCATGAAAAGTATACTAACATCAAAACAAATAGCACCAGGGCTAAAACTATGAATAGCAAAATGTTATGTCTTCTCAATATTCTTGTATGGTGCCGAAACGTGGATAATAGACAAGATAACAGATCAGAAAATTGAAGTCTTTGAAATGTGGATTTATAGAAGGATAGGTAGAATTGGATGGAAAGAAAGAGAATAAATGATGAAGTTTCTCTCTCTCTCTCTCTTTCTCTCTCTCTCTCTCTCTCTCTCTCTCTGCGATCAAGACTCAATCAGAGTAGGATTCCAGACTCTCTCATGACGTCATCTGTCTGTTTAAGCGAATCGATTGCCACATATAGTTTTTCTTCCAGGGAGGTGGGCGTGTACCACATTGCTCTTCTCAGGTCTGTGTACTGGGGGCAATCCTGTAGAACATGTTTTGTAGTCATATTGTCCAGTGTACAGTGGCATAAGCTGGTTGTACCTATTTTGAATTTGGTGAACATGTGATTTCTCATTCTAGTGTGGCCAGTGCGTAGGCGAAGTACGATGACTTGATCCCTCCTTGATAGTTGGTGGTATCCGTCACTCTCGTTATGCTTTGAGTGTTCTCGTTTCCATTTTTCATGGTACTGACCTTTGAGGATGGATTTGGCTTCATCATAACTGAGCGGATGGTTCTCTTGTGGTAGTCTCCCTCCCTCTTTAGCCAATTTATCTGCGCGTTCGTTCCCGTGTATATTACAGTGTGATGGTATCCACTGAATGACTACTCTCTGGAAGTTATTGCATAGTTGGTCCAGGTTGTTCTCAAGTCATCTAGTTCATTGTTTTTGGGGCTTTTTAGAGCTGATAGTACTGGCAGTGCATCAGTCAGAATCACCAATTTATTGTGCATGTTATTTTTGTGTTGAGTAGCCAGTGTTGCAGCATCTCTGATGGCCTCGGTTTCTACTTTAAAGTTGTTTGAGAATTTTCCAGTAGCTATTGACTTGGTGATCTCGTCCTGATTATTCAGCGTCAAGAACACACCACCCCCTCCATTTCTGGTGGCATTTGTAGCAGAGCCATCTGTGTATATATGGCACCAAGAGTCCTGTGGGTAGGTATCGTGTATGTGTTTTTCTGCTACGTGTTTTCTTTCTGTGTCTATTGGGTGTCTGTTTTCATGATTCCTGTTATATTTTCCTTAAATTCTGGTAGTTTATGTTTTCCACGAGGAGACATATCAGATAAGCCCAAGGGTTTCGATATTGTTTGGAAAGTACTGGGTCTCCAGTAGTTAGTTTTTGGCAATTGCAGCGAAGTAGCTCCTCTTTAGTCATACAATTCCGAAACCAGTTATTCTTTGGTGCATGGGGTGGCTAAGGAGCCTTCTATATTTCTCCGCTTGTTGCAATATTTTAGTCACCCGTCTGTCATCTAAGGGTTGTAAACCTGTTACTGTTTCTAGAGTCTTGATAGGTGTAGATTTCATAGCACCAGTGATGATACGGGTAGCTTGGTTCTGTGTTCTGTTAATTTTGCTAAGGTGTGATTTGGAAGCCATAGCCCAGGCTGTGACTCCATACTCTAGAATTGGTCTGACTCTTTCTACGTATAGTCTTTTCAAAATATTGCTGTCTGCCCCCCAATCCGTTCCTGCCAATTTCTTCATAATATTTGTTCGTTTTCTGGCTTTTTTCGTTGCTCTGTCTATCTGATTTCCAATTCATTCTGCGATTCATGGTGACGCCAAGATATGTTGGGTTTTGGTCAATAGGGAGTGATGGTCTTTATCTTCAAGTTTGCAGAGAGTGTTGAAAATTGTATATGTAGTTTTTTTCGTTGATTGGTAAGAACCAGGTGTTAGTCCATGTTCAAGTTCACCTAGGGCATCTTGCATCCTGGATCCAGCCACCGACATACTTTCCTCTCGAGCCATAACGCCAGATCATCTGCTTATATTGCTGAGTGTATTCTTGGCGGAATGTCCATTACGATGTCATTTATGAAAATTAAAAAAAGTGTGGGGACAAGACTCCGCCTTGTGGGACACCTTGTTCGATAGAGACCTTCTTACTTAGTTGACCTTGAACTTGTACTCTGGCCGTTCTATCCTGAAGGTATTGAAAGACCCATTGAATAAACGACCCTGGATGCCAAGTCTAAAAAGCTTGTTCTTTAAGCCCTCTCGCCATGGTTGACCAAAACCCAACATATCTTGGCGTCAACATGAATCGCAGAATGAATTGGAAAAATCAGATAGACAGAGCAAGGAAAAAAGCCAGAAAACGAACAAATATTATGAAGAAATTGGCAGGAACGGACTGGGGGCAGACAGCAATATTTTGAAAAGACTATACGTAGAAAGAGTCAGACCAATTCTAGAGTATGGAGTCACAGCCTGGGCTATGGCTTCCAAATCACACCTTAGCAAAATTAACAGAACACAGAACCAAGCTGCCCGTATCATGACTGGTGCTATGAAATCTACACCTATCAAGACTCTAGAAACAGTACAAGTTTACAACCCTTAGGTGACAGACGGGTGACTAAAATATTGCAACAAGCGGAGAAATATAGAAGGCTCCTTAGCCACCCCATGCACCAAAGAATAACTGGTTTCGGAATTGTATGACTAAAGAGGAGCAACTTCGCTGCAATTGCCAATAAACTAACTAATGGAGACCCAGTACTTTCCCAAACAATATCAAAACCCTTGGGCCCATCTGATATGTCTCCTCGTGGAAAACATAAAATACCAGAACTAAGGAAAATATAACAGGAATCATGAAAACAGACACCCAATCAGACACAGAAAGAAAACACGTAGCAGGAAAACACATACACGATACCTACCCACAGGACTCTTGGTCCCACATATACACAGATGGATCTGCTACAAATGCCACCAGAAATGGAGGGGGTGGTGTGTTCTTGACGCTGAATAACCAGGACGAGATCACCAAGTCAATAGCTACTGGGAAATTCTCAAACAAATTTAAAGCAGAAACCGAGGCCATCAGAGATGCTGCAACACTGGCTACTCAACACAAAAATAACATGCACAATAAATTGGTGATTCTGACTGATGCACTATCAGTACTATCAGCTCTAAAAAACAATGAACTAGATGACTTGAGAACAACCCTGGACCAACTATGCAATAACTTCCAGAGAGTAGTCATTCAGTGGATACCATCACACTGCAATATACACGGGAACGAACGGGCAGACAAATTAGCTAAAGAGGGAGGAAGATTACCACAAGAGAACCATCCGCTCAGTTATGATGAAGCCAAATCCATCCTCAAAGGTCAGTTCCATGAAAAATGGAAATGAGAACACTCAAAGCATAACGAGAGTGACGGATACCATCAACTATCAAGGAGGGATCAAGTCATCATACTTCGCCTACGCACTGGCCACAATAGAATGAGAAATCACATGTTTACCAAATTCAAAATAGGAACTAGCAGCCTATGCCACTGTAAACTGGACAATATGACTACAAAACATGTTCTACAGGATTTCCCCAGGTACACAGACCTGAGAAGAGCAATGTGGTCCACGCCCACCTCCCTGGAAGAGAAACTATATGGGGCAATAGATTCACTTAAACAGACAGATGACGTCATGAGAGAGTCTGGAATCCTACTCTAATTGAGTCTTGATCGCAGAGAGAGAGAGAGAGATCCCCATATCTCAGAGTGGCTGTTAAAGTCTCCTACTACCAGACACTTTGATGGTGTTATTTCCATTGACTCCAGCATCAGTAATTTGTAATTTGGACAGTATATATTAAATATCCTTATACTATCTGAGTTAATGTATAGGTATGTACCAATGATCTCTGCCTCTCCGTTTGTGACTACATCTATCAGTTTTGTTGGGATGGAATTTTTAATAAGTATAAGAATTCCATCCTTGTGACCTTCCCTGTCTGTCTAAATGTTTGGTAGCCCCTGATCATAAATCTGTGCTGAGGATTAAGATGAATTTCCTGTCTATCTCCTCCTCTGCTAGTCTGATTGTTAGAGCTTGTTTTTTGTGGTATATGCCCTCCACAGTCCAGTGTATTATATTCAGCTGTTTCTTGAAGCCTTTCCGGTCAGCGGTAGTTTCTATCATAATTAGAGTCTGTTAGATCCAGTCTGATTGATTACTTGTTAAAACGTTGCACTGTGTTCTGCGCCAGTTGCCCAGTGCATCCGATTTCAGCCAGCATTTTATTCAGGTTTGCTTTCCTTAGCCTTTGATTGTCCCCAATCTTCCTGCAAGGCAGCAGTTTGTCTTTTCCGTAGGGGGATTCTGCCCTTAGATGATCGGCCCTCCCAGGTTTACGAGAACCATCTGCCCAAGCTTGATGTAGTTATTAGTTGGTCATTAGACCATCACCATCACACATCAAACAACAGACTATAAGTCCCTTAGACCATCATCATCACACATCAAACAACAGACTATATGACCCTCCTAACTATCACGAACTTCCGAGAGTCTTATCGATGCTGACAAGTCATGTACGAAACCCCACTCCGTCTTTCATTGATTAGAGTACGACCGTCCTAGGGCTATGCAACTAACTTGATGACGTAGCTCACACAACAATGGCTGCACTCACAATATCCCAGTTACTATAGTAAAAACAACCAACAGCACACAAAAGATGATGCACAATTTCCAAAGTGAAAACTGCTACTGACTAGACTGAGCAGAGCTTAGCAAGGAGTTGTACAATGCAAGAACTTGGCGTCATACAATTTCATCGACGGTTATGGAACATCACCCGATGTGTTGACATAATTCTCATAATCGCAAGGCAGGGGAAGGTCGTATTCACAAACTTTTGACTCTACAATGCGGTACAATGAGGTGAGTACAACCTGTTATCATCGGCGAACTTTGCTAACTGAATTAGTTGATTAGCTCAGACGCAGAAAATTACATCGTAGAGCAGAAGCTAATCAGTTCCCTAATGCAACTTCTGCAGTGGGCCAGCGAACGTGACCGCATTCCACCATGTTTGGAAACGGAAGATGAAATTTTAAAACAACTAAAAATTAAAAGAGAACTACTAATCACAATTAGAACAAGACAAATGAAATTTTTGGGGCATGTTAAAAGACACAACAGCCTACTAAAAGTAATATTGGAAGAGAAAATGCAGGGTAATAGAGCAGACCAAGACTAACATGGACGAGTAACATCACAAGATGGACAAGACAGCCTATGACACCTGCACTATCAAAGCAAGAGACAGAGCGGAATGGCGCTCCATGATAATCAACCTTCGATGCGGAGATGGCACTCGATGACGATGATCAAGGGTCCAGGACTGACATTCGTAGCACAACGTTGGAATAAAGATTTAACGGATTTAAGAACGGCATATTTAACATGTTAAATTGATTGTGGGGTAAATAAATAAATATTTTTGGCATACATTAAAAAGATAAGTGTCACTGTTGTAATAGAATTAAAAAAAAAACTGAATCAGCTTACATTGTGATATTTTTTTCCTGTAGCAAAGACACAACAGGAAGACACAATAGGAAGACACAATAGGAAGACACAATAGGAAGACACAACAGGAAGACACAATAGGAAGACACAATAGGAAGACACAATAGGAAGACACAACAGGAAGACACAACAGGAAGACACAATAGGAAGACACAATAGGAAGACACAATAGGAAGACACAACAGGAAGACACAACAGGAAGAAACAATAGGAAGACACAATAGGAAGACACATAGAAAGACACAATAGGAAGACACAATAGGAAGACACAATAGGAAGACCAATAGGAAGACACAGTAGGAAGACCAATAGGAAGACACAATAGGAAGACCAATAGGAAGACCAATAGGAAGACACAATAGGAAGACACAATAGGAAGACACAATAGGAAGACCAATAGGAAGACACAATAGGAAGCACAATAGGAAGACACAATAGGAAGACATAATAGGAAGACCAATAGGAAGACCAATAGGAAGACACAATAGGAAGACACAATAGGAAGACACAATAGGAAGACCAATAGGAAGACACAATAGGAAGACCAATAGGAAGACCAATAGGAAGACCAATAGGAAGACACAATAGGAAGACACAATAGGAAGACACAATAGGAAGACCAATAGGAAGACACAATAGGAAGACCAATAGGAAGACACAATAGGAAGACACAATAGGAAGACACAATAGGAAGACACAATAGGAAGACCAATAGGAAGACACAATAGGAAGACACAATAGGAAGACCAATAGGAAGACACAATAGGAAGACACAATAGGAAGACCAATAGGAAGACACAATAGGAAGACACAATAGGAAGACACAACATGAAGACCAATAGGAAGACACAATAGGAAGACACAATAGGAAGACACAATAGGAAGACACAATAGGAAGACACAATAGGAAGACACAATAGGAAGACACAATAGGAAGACACAACGGGAAGAATAAGCTTGTTTTATCCTGTAGCAAAGACACAACCACAATGTTTTGGATGTTTCGTTATTAGTTTTACTTACATATCCGTGTGTGTGTTTTTTTTTTGTTTGTTCCTGCTGAAGGCCTATTGTGCCGAAACGTTGTTTAGTCTGTGTCGTCCACTAGTCACGTAAAGCATCAAACATACAATTTTTTCCCTTTTTTTTTATTGTTTCTCACATAAATAGGTAGTCGCTAACGGAATTAAAACTCGTAGACCTTCTTCCCTACTTCTGGGTATTCTTGATATACAAGCTTCAATGGCAAGAGAGAAAGGGAGATCTCTGGCGACATAGAGAAATAATATTAAAGAGTTTAACATCGTGGTACAACAGTGGTGAAGTTGATAAGTTGTACTGTTGGTAGAAGTTTGTGGAGAAACGTCACCTACACCGGGCATGGCACTTGATGATGATAATGTCCGCGGAGTCTCTAGCATGCACCTGCAAAGCATCTGGGCTCATGCGGAGCACAGTTTGACGACCGTCGCCATTGTATAAATTAATTATACATCTAGTATTTTTTTTTAATTGTTAAGACGATACAAGATTTCGTTGCTTTTTTTGTTTGTTATTTTATTATTATTATTATTATGTTGAAAGCTCCATGGACAGCTAAAAAGATCAATGAGGACATTCTCAAAGAGGCCAACACAAGAAGGGAACTTCTAAAACAACATCAGAAAGAAGCAATCAACATTTTTCGGGCACAACATGAGAAAAGGAAAGTTGGAATACTTCGTTACAACTGGCAAAATACAAAGAAAAAGAGATCGCCGACGACAAAAAGAAAAAAAAATACTAGATAGCTTAGTGTCAAGGCATAGAAAACAGTCAACAACAGAACTGATACGATGGACTGTAGATAGAAGATTGTAGAAGGACATGATCGTCTAAGCCAACCGATATGGCACATAATGATGATGATTATTATTTCGTTTACTGTTGATAATTTGGCTTGTATTATAAAGTAATCCACAAATAGCGCAATAACGACACCGTAGTAATGTAGTCACGCCTTATTTAGAGCTTTCGCATGTCTTTCTCTCGGGTATATTTTACTTTTAGAACTGGCACAATGAACGCCGTAATGGGCGCTAATTACCTAAAAACTGACGCCTGATTAATGTTTAGGGGGTAAAGCGTGACCCGCAGCGTGTAGATTCTCAGGAATGGAGTGACTTGTTTATGAACGTTTAGATGTGCTAATCTGTAGTTATTCCTGGCTGTTGATATCTTCCAGATTGATAAAACTACACGCCATGTATAAGGAAAGGGAGATATCTGGCCGATTAATTTCAGGTTAGTTTGGCTAGAGAGAGAGGTTACAGTCGCATCACGATCTTTTTACACAGAAAGAAAGAGAAAATAAGGAAAGAAAACACAATCGAACTCCATAGTACTAGGATTGCTAGGTTATGTGTAGTCAGCAACTGACAGGGTGGATTCTATTTCCCTGGGGCAAAAACATCAGCACACCGAGATGATAAAAACGAGGCGATATATATATACGCCAATCAACCCTAATATCTTCAGTAATAAAGAAAAGACGATGGTCATAACGTTGGACATGTGATGAGAAGAGATAATAATCGAATAGCGAAGCAAGCCCTCATATGGGAAACAACAGGTAAAAGAAAAAGAGGAAGACCCAGGGAGACACTGAGAAGAACATTGATGAGAGAGGCAAGAGCAGCAGGAATCGGCTCCCTCAATGAGATAGAACTGCTTGCACAGAACAGAGACAGATGGCGAGATTTGATAAAATATCTTTAAAAGAAAACTGCTAGAACAAAAATTCATATAGGAGAAGGTGTATCTTGGTCTACGCCCTATGGGCCGGTTACGGCTCGAAAGGTCAATAGATAGATAGATAGATATATATATATATATATATATACAAACACCGGAAGTGTTTTTTTTTTCTTTCTAGAAAAAAATATGGTAGCCAATTTAAAACTGGATCGACAACCGGTCAGTCTGGATCAAACCCAGTCTTATCCTCATTGGACTGTCCACTACTAACCAGTAGGGTCAAGGCAAAGAAACGCACAACAATACGAAGTTGCAGTAAAGCTAATTGGGTAATTTCCTAGTTTGATCAGATATAGTCTTTCAGTTTGAAGAGTGATGTCCCCTAAAATATGTCTGCCAAAATACAGTGGTTCTACGCATTCTTGGCGTTGGGTCATTACGCTGGCATGTAATCATTTCGGAGTATCTGTTGATTGGGCGTTGGGTCCAGGGGTTAGGTTTAGCTTTAGTGTTCAATATTTATAAAATATATTATAACGCGTGAGAAAAACGACGCCACTCGGCCTAATTATGATCTTCTGATCGAAGGGAATTGTGCGGTTGATTACCAATCGCCGTAATGACCCCAACGCCAAGAATGCGTAGAACCACTGTATTTTGGCAGACATATTTTAGGGGACATCACTCTTCCAAACTGAAATACTATATCTGATCAAACTAGGAAATTACCGCTAATTGTAAGGAGAAGTGGAAAAAAAAGTATAGGAAAAAAAAACGGTATGGTTTAAAAAAAGTCTTACATAATAAGTGAACGTAACAATTTTGACCAATCACCATCAAGGGCGTTCTTCTCGAGAATGCATGGGAAAAGATCAAGAGGAAGATCCAGAAGAAGATGGATAGATGCAGTGATAGAGACATGTAAACAACAAAGGAGAATCACTAATTCAGACAGTTCGAGCAGCTCAAGAACGACAAATGATATAACCACGATACCTTTGGTACCAGTGAGAAAGAGAAAAGAAGAAGAAAAACAATTTTGAGCCGAAACGTCATTCTAATTTGTGTCGTCAACTTATTAAGTAAGGCTTTAACCATACTTTTTGTTCATTCTTCCTCACTACTAACCATTGCTTTAACACAGCTCGTTGAATGCCATCACGAATGTTCCATACAGGCTCCATGTAACAACTGTAAAGTACACACACTTTCTTCAACTAACCACCGGCTGTTGAACAGCAACAAGTCCGGCAGTTCTGGCTAAACAACACAAATTTGAGAGAATTGCAAAATAAGAGCTGTTTCTAAGGTTTAATCAAGCAAGAGGTAATACCGGCCAATATGGCGGATAGGAGAGCCGCGATAGCTCAGTGGTTAGTGAACTGGACTACAAAGGACAATAGGTAGGGTTCGATCCCAACCAACGGCTTCCGTTTCACCCAACCTTTAATGGGTACCGGATTTTTTTTCTGGGAAAGTAAAGCGGCACGTGCGTAACACCGACCACATTACCCCAAAAATCATGTGCTGAAGGTCTGTAAAATGTATGGTCACTAACACCATATTCCCTATACGCCACTTGGCGTGACGGTCACTAACACCATATTCCCTATACGCCACTTGGCGTGACGGGTCACTAACACCATATTCCCTATACGCCACTTGGCGTGACGGGTCACTAACACCATATTCCCTATACGCCACTTGGCGTGACGGGTCACTAACACCATATTCCCTATACGCCACTTGGCGTGACGGGTCACTAACACCATATTCCCTATACGCCACTTGGCGTGACGGGTCACTAACACCATATTCCCTATACGCCACTTGGCGTGACGGGTCACTAACACCATATTCCCTATACGCCACTTGGCGTGACGGGTCACTAACACCATATTCCCTATACGCCACTTGGCGTGACGGGTCACTAACACCATATTCCCTATAGGCCACTTGGCGTGACGGGTCACTAACACCATATTCCCTATACGCCACTTGGCGTGACGGGTCACTAACACCATATTCCCTATACGCCACTTGGCGTGACGGGTCACTAACACCATATTCCCTATACGCCACTTGACGTGACGGGTCACTAACACCATATTCCCTATACGCCACTTGGCGTGACGGGGGTACTTTACTTTTTACTATGGCGGATAAGAGGCAGGAAGTTTCAAAAGCTGTGTCTGAAAAAAATGTTCCTTGTTGCAGTTTCCTCATATTCCAAGTCCGGCTTGCTGCCGGAGCTACTGAGTTTAGTGCTTTGTGCACACCGTGAGCTGTGCATTTCGTCAGTTTTTATCGTGTTTTCGATATTTCAATTGCTTACGATAAATGATGATATCGTATGACGGGGAACAGATGGCTGTGTTCACTTTCTTTACGGTTTTGCCTTATTTCGTTTGGCGTGTGCTGAGACTCCTCTGACGGGGACTGCAGCTACCTTTCTTAATTTGGGAGATTTCTTAACTTGCGAAAGCTCTGAGCGACGAAATCAACTGCCGACCTTCAATAACATTAGCGCACAATCAGATCATCCACACAGGCAAAAGGGCAGCTAACATACTGATAGAAACTTAAAAAAAAACATTAGTAGAATAAACATTCCAAAAGACCACAGAAAGCTGCAAGAAAGGAAAACCGATATGCAAAACACATGCTTTTAGCACCAGAAGAACACCAGACGATCATTTGGTTTGGTTATTTGGTTATGGAAGGCCCCGGTATTACTGTAAACGAACTAAAATCCATAATTGCTCAACCGCCCATGCCAACGTAAGTAGTATACAAGGGTCCATTTGATTATCATTTGACCCGTAAATTAACAAAGATATATAGTGTGGTGCGCAGCGCACCACATGTACATGAGAGACAGGGGGAGTTAACCATGCCATTTCGTGTCGGGATGTTGACCTCTAGGCAGGTGACCCCGGAAGGACCCTGTTTATGTCTGGTGTGGCCTGGCTTTGGAGCTCTTGGTGTACTTGAGCGATAGTGATAGGTTAGTAGATTATACAACATCAATGAAAAACGATCAATATAAAACAGAAGACAAAGATATATTTTATTCTTTATTAGCTTAATAGGCGCATAACATACAGTGGATATTATATAACATTACAAACATATTCAGTACATTGAGTAAATATATAGTACAAGGATAACAACTATTTATAGCTATGTAGTTGGTGTCTGCTTAGCTCTATGTCATAAATGAATCATAAGGGGTGAAACTGTTAGAGATTGCTGGGTAGTCTAAGCTGGTAGTGTAAAGAGTTAAATATCTAGAGGCGTAGTCGAGACGTTATCATCAGCTACCTTTCTTTTTATATAGAAATAGGAAAGAGCATTTCTTGTTTGACTGTAGGAAAATATAGAATTATTTAAGACTTTGAAACCTACATTTTTCCCACCCTTGGCCTTTTGCGTGGCGAGAACCTCTAAAAACATATCTTTATCTAATTTGTTGTGTTGCTTGCTTAGCCCTTTACAACTGATTTTATCGTAATCCCCACTACAATGGTACGTCTTACTACATAAGCTAACAAGAGCTGTCCCTTCGTACTCTAGTTTAAAAAGCCCGGGCGTTCGTTGGTGTACGCTTTAACCCCCTTACAGTTTATACAGTCTGTCTTGCTAGTATGTTCATCGCAGCGATGGGTGTATGGAGGTCGCCTAGTGTGTAATAAGGGCTGTATAGGGGTCGGCTAGTATGTCGTGATGGGTGTACGGAGGTCGTCTAGTGTGTCATATTGGGTGTATAGAGGGCGTTTAGTGTGTCATGATGGTTGTATAGGGGTCGTCTAGTGTGTCATGATGGTTGTATAGGGGTCGTCTAGTGTGTCATGATGGTTGTATAGGGGTCGTCTAGTGTGCCGTGATGGGTGTACGGAGGTCGTCTAGTGTGTCATATTGGGTGTATAGAGGGCGTCTAGTGTGCCGTGATGGGTGTACGGAGGTCGTCTAGTGTGTCATATTGGGTGTATAGAGGGCGTCTAGTGTGTCATGATGGTTGTATAGGGATCGTCTAGTGTGTCATGATGGTTGTATAGGGGTCGTCTAGTGTGCCGTGATGGGTCAATGGAGGTCGGCTAGTATGTCGTGATGGGTGTACGGAGGTCGTCTAGTGTGTCATATTGGGTGTATAGAGGGCGTTTAGTGTGTCATGATGGTTGTATAGGGGTCGTCTAGTGTGTCATGATGGTTGTATAGGGGTCGTCTAGTGTGCCATGATGGGTACATGGAGGTCGGCTAGTATGTCGTGATGGGTGTACGGAGGTCGTCTAGTGTGTCGGGATGGCTGAATGTAGGTTCTGTCTAGTGTGTCATATTGGGTGTATAGAGGGCGTCTAGTGTGTCATGATGGGTGTATGTAGGTCGTTTAGTGTATCGTGAGGGGTGTATGGAGGTCGTCTACTGTGTCGTGAGGGGTATGGAGGTCATCTGGTGTGGTATGTGGGGTGTATGGAGGTCATCTAGTGTGATATAAGGCTGTATGCCGGGCGTCTAGTGTGACATGAGCGCTGTATACCGGTCGCCTAGTGTGGCATGAGGGCTGTATGGCGGTTGTCTGGTATATCATACTTTAATCAACCAATAAGAAAAATGAAGGAACATTACATTCAACATTACTTATCTTAACTACTTTACATCAATACAGTTGAATAACGTGTTATCGTTAAGTCTTACCATACTTTAAGAGAAAACATTCAAACTTACAGTATAAAATATAGTCTCAATCATCTACACTGAATATAACCTATTGTCGATAACCCTTAACATACTTTAAGAGAAAACAATCCAACTTACTGTGCAAAATATAGTCTCCGCTAGAATGAACAGTAACTTTCCTTGAATCAACCAAACTTATAACGCCGTCTAGTTTAAATATAGCCTGGTAAGAAATGAATAAATTAACCAATCAGCGAGTGACTATGCCAACATCGACTGATATCGGGATTAACCAATCAGAGAAGAGTATTAGTATAGGAGGCGGGGACAAAGAAATGACCGACAGGGGGATTAACCAATCAGAGAAGCGCGTTAGCCGAAGCGTAGGTAGTGGCTGTCGGGTCAGTGGTGGGGGAAAGAAAGGCGGGGTGGTGGATTACTTGAACTCATTTTGACCCCTGAGCCAATTCCAGAAGAGTTCTATGACCTCATTTTGACCGCTGAAGGCTTTAATACCAGTGTTGCCCACTTCAACGAACGACAGACATCATTAAAGGTGATTAATTCAGCTCTTAGACTTTGGAGTTCCATATCTTTATCACTTCAACGAATGACAGACAACAGTAAAGATGATCATTTCAGGTAAGAAAACTTAGTTTCAAACCCTAAAATTTTGGTTCATACTCACAAAGTTGAACTCAAAACCCTAAAAATTTAGTCCCAAAGTGATACTAGTTCACCTCAAAAGGCCTAAATGTTATATGCAAAGTCCAAAAGTTTGTCAAAAAGACAACGTAAAATCAGAATAGTTAGATGCAAAGCTCAAAAAAGTATATGCAAAGTCCAAAAAGTTACTCCAAAAGACAACTAATGTAACACTTAACCCCAAAAGTTCGTCTCATAACCAAAAAGTTGAACTCAAAACCCTAAAAATTTAGTCCCAAAGTCGTAATTGTTAGACACGAAAGTCGTAAATGTTATATGCAAAGTCCAAAAGTTTGTCAAAAAGACAACCTAAACTCAGAATAGTTAGACACAAAGCCGAACAATTTATAGGCAAAGTCCAAAAAGTTACTCCAAAAGACAACTAATATAACACTTAAGCCCAAAATTTCGTCTCATAACCAAAAAGTTGAACTCAAAACCCTAAAAAACTTAGTCCCAAAGTGGTACTAGTTCACCACAAAAGGTGTAAATGTTATATTCAAATCCAAAAGTTTGTCAAAAGACAACCCAAACTCAAAATAGTTAGACACGAAAGGTCAAAAAAAGTATATGCAAAGTCCAAAATGTTACTCCAAAAGACAACTAATATAACTCTTAAGCCCAAAATTTCGTCGCATAACCAGTTGAACTCAAAACCCTACAAATTTAGACCGAAAGTCAAAATAGTTAGACACGAAAGACCAAATAGTTATATTCAAAGTCCAAAAGTTTGTCAAAAAGACAACCCAAACTCAAAATAGTTAGACATGAAAGGTCAAAAAAGGTATACTCAAAGTCCAAAATGTTACTTCAAAAGACAACTAATATAACTACAAGCCCCAAAACTTCGTCTCATAACCAAAAAGTTGAACTCAAAACCCTAAAAAAGTGTCCACTTATCAACCAAAGTCTTTAATACAGCTGAGAAAACCCTAATAAATAATTACAATTTACTAAAAATGTTGCCCTTGATGATAGTTGCGACTGTGTCTAAATCATTATTGAAAATATTCATAGAACTCTAGTAAAAACCAAACACACTAAAACACCACATTGAAAGAATGAACTTAAAGTTCACGCCCCTGTCACAACTCTGCTAAGAAAAGTACTGCAAAGCATGAAAGTTATGTCCCTGCTATAACTCTACTAAACGAAAGTATTACCAAACACGTAGGTTACACTCCTGCCATAACCCACTAAGAAAAACAAGATTTTGCTTAAAATACCACATTTATGATTGTTACGCCCCTTGTCCCTTTATGAGGGGACGCCCATGAAACTGTTACAAATAGTAAATTAACCTAGTGGCATACCCCAGATGTTATATTAGACATCCCCATAGCAAAAATTTACTTAAAAGTCACTTTTATGGTGGTTACGCCCCTTGACCCTTTATGAGGGGACGCCCATGAAACTATTAGAAATAGTAAATTTACACTCTAGGGTTACTCCAAACTTTACATTAGACACCCCCATAGCAAAAATTTGCTTAAAAGTCACTTTTATGGTTCTTACTCCCCTTGAGCCTTTATGAGGGGACGCCCATGAAACTGTTAAAATAGTAAATTTAACCTCTAGGCTTACCCCAAACTTTATATTTAGCATCCCCGTATCAAGAAGTTACATAAAAAAACTTTTGAAATTACTACCCCTGTACCCATTTTTGGCGGTTACGCCCATGAAACTGTTAAAAATAGTCAATTAACATCTAGACATACCCCAAACTTTATATTAAGCATCCCCGTATCAAGAAGTTACATAAAAACAACTTTTGAAATTACTACCCCTGTACCCATTTTTGGCGGTTACGCCCATGAAACTGTTAAAAATAGTAAATTTAACATATAGACATACCCCAAACTTCATTTTAGTCATCCCCGTATCAAGAATTTCCATAAAAACAACTTTTGAAATTACTACCCCTGTACCCATTTTGGCGGTTACGCCCATGAAACTGTTAAAAATAGTCAATTTAACATCTAGACATACCACAAACTTTATATTAAACATCCCCGTATCAAGAATTTCCATAAAAACAACTTTTGAAATTACTACCCCTGTACCCATTTTTGGCGGTTACACCCATGAAACTGTTAAAAATAGTCAATTTAACATCTAGACATACCACAAACTTTATATTAAGCATCCCGTATCAAGAATTTCCATAAAAACAACTTTTGAAATTACTACCCCTGTACCCATTTTTGGCGGTTACGCCCATGAAACTGTTAAAAATAGTCAATTTAACATCTAGACATACCACAAACTTTATATTAAGCATCCCCGTATCAAGAATTTCCATAAAAACAACTTTTGAAATTACTACCCCTGTACCCATTTTTGGCGGTTACACCATGAAACTGTTAAAAATAGTCAATTTAACATCTAGACATACCACAAACTTATATTAAGCATCCCCGTATCAAGAATTTCCATAAAAACAACTTTTGAAATTACTACCCCTGTACCCATTTTTGGCGGTTACGCCCATGAAACTGTTAAAAATAGTCAATTTAACATCTAGACATACCACAAACTTTATATTAAACATCCCCGTATCAAGAATTTCCATAAAAACAACTTTTGAAATTACTACCCCTGTACCCATTTTGGCGGTTACGCCCATGAAATCGATAGAAAATAGTCAATTTAACATCTAGACATACCACAAACTTTATATTAAGCATCCCCATATCAAGAATTTACATAAAAAGCACTTTTGAAAATACTACCCCTGTACCCATTTTGGCGGTTACGCCCATGAAATCGATAAAAATTGAAATTTAACCTATTGGCATACATCAAACATAATATGTGACACGCCCATGTATCAAATTTGCCTAAAAAATCAATCAAAAATTAGTAGTATAAATCTAGTGATTGGCCGGGTAGACTCTCATATAAGGAAAAAACGGTAGACTCTCATATAAGAAAAAATGTGCTTCCATGTGAGGGTAGACTCGCATATAAGGAAAAATGTGCTTCTATGTGAGGTAGACTATTTATATAAGGATTTAGGTGCTTCTGGAAGGACTTTCCACGGTCCTATCACTAGCTCTATACTACTAATTTTTGATTGATTTTTTAGGCAAATTTGATACATGGACGTGTCACATATTATGTTTGATGTATGCCAATAGGTTAAATTTCAATTTTTTATCGATTTCATGGGCGTAACCGCCAAAAATGGGTACAGGGGTAGTAATTTCAAAAGTGCTTTTTATGTAAATTCTTGATATGGGGATGCTTAATATAAAGTTTGTGGTATGTCTAGATGTTAAATTGACTATTTTCTATCGATTTCATGGGCGTAACCGCCAAAAATGGGTACAGGGGTAGTAATTTCAAAAGTTGTTTTATGTAAATTCTTGATATGGGATGACTAAAATGAAGTTTGGAGTATGTCTAGATGTTAAATTGACAATTTTTAACAGTTTAATGGGCGTAACCGCCAAAATGGGTAAGGGGGCAACACTCATAAAAGTGGTTTTTTAGTAAATTTTTGCTATGGGGATGCTTAATATAAAGTTTGTGGTATGTCTAGATGTTAAATTGACTATTTTTAACAGTTTCATGGGCGTAACCGCCAAAAATGGGTACAGGGGTAGTAATTTCAAAAGTTGTTTTTATGGAAATTCTTGATACGGGGATGCTTAATATAAAGTTTGTGGTATGTCTAGATGTTAAATTGACTATTTTTAACAGTTTCATGGGTGTAACCGCCAAAAATGGGTACAGGGGTAGTAATTTCAAAAGTTGTTTTATGGAAATTCTTGATACGGGATGCTTAATATAAAGTTTGGGGTAAGCCTAGAGGTTAAATTTACTATTTTTAACAGTTTCATGGGCGTCCCCTCATAAAGGCTCAAGGGAGTAGAACCATAAAAGTGACTTTTAAGCAAATTTTTGCTATGGGGGTGTCTAATGTAAAGTTTGGAGTAACCCTAGAGTGTAAATTTACTATTTCTAATAGTTTCATGGGCGTCCCCTCATAAAGGGTCAAGGGGCGTAACCACCATAAAAGTGACTTTTAAGTAAATTTTTGCTATGGGGATGTCTAATATAACATCTGGGGTATGCCACTAGGTTAAATTTACTATTTTTAACAGTTTTATGGGCGTCCCCTCATAAAGGCTCAAGGGGAGTAACAACCATAAAAGTGACTTTTAAGCAAATTTTTGCTATGGGGGTGTCTAATGTAAAGTTTGGAGTAACCCTAGAGTGTAAATTTACTATTTCTAACAGTTTCATGGGCGTCCCCTCATAAAGGGTCAAGGGGCGTAACCACCATAAAAGTGACTTTTAAGTAAATTTTTGCTATGGGGATGTCTAATATAACATCTGGGGTATGCCACTAGGTTAAATTTACTATTTGTAACAGTTTCATGGGCGTCCCCTCATAAAGGGACAAGGGGCGTAACAATCATAAATGTGGTATTTTAAGCAAAATCTTGTTTTTCTTAGTGGGTTATGGCAGGAGTGTAACCTACGTGTTTGGTAATACTTTCGTTTAGTAGAGCTATAGCAGGGGACATAACTTTCATGCTTTGCAGTACTTTTCTTAGCAGAGTTGTGACAGGGGCGTGAACTTTAAGTTCATTCTTTCAATGTGGTGTTTTAGTGTGTTTGGTTTTTACTAGAGTTCTATGAATATTTTCAATAATGATTTAGACACAGTCGCAACTATCATCAAGGGCAACATTTTTAGTAAATTGTAATTATTTATTAGGGTTTTCTCAGCTGTATTAAAGACTTTGGTTGATAAGTGGACACTTTTTTAGGGTTTTGAGTTCAACTTTTTGGTTATGAGACGAAGTTTTGGGGCTTGTTGTTATATTAGTTGTCTTTTGAAGTAACATTTTGGACTTTGAGTATACCTTTTTTGACCTTTCATGTCTAACTATTTTGAGTTTGGGTTGTCTTTTTGACAAACTTTTGGACTTTGAATATAACTATTTGGTCTTTCGTGTCTAACTATTTTGACTTTCGGTCTAAATTTTGTAGGGTTTTGAGTTCAACTGGTTATGCGACGAAATTTTGGGCTTAAGAGTTATATTAGTTGTCTTTTGGAGTAACATTTTGGACTTTGCATATACTTTTTTGACCTTTCGTGTCTAACTATTTTGAGTTTGGGTTGTCTTTTTGACAAACTTTTGGATTTGAATATAACATTTACACCTTTTGTGGTGAACTAGTACCACTTTGGGACTAAGTTTTTTAGGGTTTTGAGTTCAACTTTTGGTTATGAGACGAAATTTTGGGCTTAAGTGTTATATTAGTTGTCTTTTGGAGTAACTTTTTGGACTTTGCCTATAAATTGTTCGGCTTTGTGTCTAACTATTCTGAGTTTAGGTTGTCTTTTTGACAAACTTTTGGACTTTGCATATAACATTTACGACTTTCGTGTCTAACAATTACGACTTTGGGACTAAATTTTTAGGGTTTTGAGTTCAACTTTTTGGTTATGAGACGAACTTTTGGGGTTAAGTGTTACATTAGTTGTCTTTTGGAGTAACTTTTTGGACTTTGCATATACTTTTTGAGCTTTGCATCTAACTATTCTGATTTTACGTTGTCTTTTTGACAAACTTTTGGACTTTGCATATAACATTTAGGCCTTTTGAGGTGAACTAGTATCACTTTGGGACTAAATTTTTAGGGTTTTGAGTTCAACTTTGTGAGTATGAACCAAAATTTTAGGGTTTGAAACTAAGTTTTCTTACCTGAAATGATCATCTTTACTGTTGTCTGTCATTCGTTGAAGTGATAAAGATATGGAACTCCAAAGTCTAAGAGCTGAATTAATCACCTTTAATGATGTCTGTCGTTCGTTGAAGTGGGCAACACTGGTATTAAAGCCTTCAGCGGTCAAAATGAGGTCATAGAACTCTTCTGGAATTGGCTCAGGGGTCAAAATGAGTTCAAGTAATCCACCACCCCGCCTTTCTTTCCCCACCACTGACCCGACAGCCACTACCTACGCTTCGGCTAACGCGCTTCTCTGATTGGTTAATCCCCCTGTCGGTCATTTCTTTGTCCCCGCCTCCTATACTAATACTCTTCTCTGATTGGTTAATCCCGATATCAGTCGATGTTGGCATAGTCACTCGCTGATTGGTTAATTTATTCATTTCTTACCAGGCTATATTTAAACTAGACGGCGTTATAAGTTTGGTTGATTCAAGGAAAGTTACTGTTCATTCTAGCGGAGACTATATTTTGCACAGTAAGTTGGATTGTTTTCTCTTAAAGTATGTTAAGGGTTATCGATAATAGGTTATATTCAGTGTAGATGATTGAGACTATATTTTATACTGTAAGTTTGAATGTTTTCTCTTAAAGTATGGTAAGACTTAACGATAACACGTTATTCAACTGTATTGATGTAAAGTAGTTAAGATAAGTAATGTTGAATGTAATGTTCCTTCATTTTTCTTATTGGTTGATTAAAGTATGATATACCAGACAACCGCCATACAGCCCTCATGCCACACTAGGCGACCGGTATACAGCGCTCATGTCACACTAGACGCCCGGCATACAGCCTTATATCACACTAGATGACCTCCATACACCCCACATACCACACCAGATGACCTCCATACACCCCTCACGACACAGTAGACGACCTCCATACACCCCTCACGATACACTAAACGACCTACATACACCCATCATGACACACTAGACGCCCTCTATACACCCAATATGACACACTAGACAGAACCTACATTCAGCCATCCCGACACACTAGACGACCTCCGTACACCCATCACGACATACTAGCCGACCTCCATGTACCCATCATGGCACACTAGACGACCCCTATACAACCATCATGACACACTAGACGACCCCTATACAACCATCATGACACACTAAACGCCCTCTATACACCCAATATGACACACTAGACGACCTCCGTACACCCATCACGACATACTAGCCGACCTCCATTGACCCATCACGGCACACTAGACGACCCCTATACAACCATCATGACACACTAGACGATCCCTATACAACCATCATGACACACTAGACGCCCTCTATACACCCAATATGACACACTAGACGACCTCCGTACACCCATCACGGCACACTAGACGCCCTCTATACACCCAATATGACACACTAGACGACCTCCGTACACCCATCACGGCACACTAGACGACCCCTATACAACCATCATGACACACTAGACGACCCCTATACAACCATCATGACACACTAGACGACCCCTATACAACCATCATGACACACTAAACGCCCTCTATACACCCAATATGACACACTAGACGACCTCCGTACACCCATCACGACATACTAGCCGACCCCTATACAGCCCTTATTACACACTAGGCGACCTCCATACACCCATCGCTGCGATGAACATACTAGCAAGACAGACTGTATAAACTGTAAGGGGGTTAAAGCGTACACCAAACGAACGCCCGGGCTTTTTAAACTAGAGTACGAAGGGACAGCTCTTGTTAGCTTATGTAGTAAGACGTACCATTGTAGTGGGGATTACGATAAAATCAGTTGTAAAGGGCTAAGCAAGCAACACAACAAATTAGATAAAGATATGTTTTTAGAGGTTCTCGCCACGCAAAAGGCCAAGGGTGGGAAAAATGTAGGTTTCAAAGTCTTAAATAATTCTATATTTTCCTACAGTCAAACAAGAAATGCTCTTTCCTATTTCTATATAAAAAGAAAGGTAGCTGATGATAACGTCTCGACTACGCCTCTAGATATTTAACTCTTTACACTACCAGCTTAGACTACCCAGCAATCTCTAACAGTTTCACCCCTTATGATTCATTTATGACATAGAGCTAAGCAGACACCAACTACATAGCTATAAATAGTTGTTATCCTTGTACTATATATTTACTCAATGTACTGAATATGTTTGTAATGTTATATAATATCCACTGTATGTTATGCGCCTATTAAGCTAATAAAAGAATAAAATATATCTTTGTCTTCTGTTTTATATTGATCGTTTTTCATTGATGTTGTATAATCTACTAACCTATCACTATCGCTCAAGTACACCAAGAGCTCCAAAGCCAGGCCACACCAGACATAAACAGGGTCCTTCCGGGGTCACCTGGCCTAGAGGTCAACATCCCGACACGAAATGGCATGGTTAACTCCCCCTGTCTCTCATGTACATGTGGTGCGCTGCGCACCACACTATATATCTTTGTTAATTTACGGGTCAAATGATAATCAAATGGACCCTTGTATACTACTAACGTAATCATCCGAATTAATATCTCATCTCCCAAACAAAGAAAAGTAACTGTAGTCCCCATCGTAGCAGTCTCAGCACACGCCAAAAGACATAAGGCGAAGCCGCGCAGAAAGTGAACACAGCCAACTGTTCCCTGTCATACGATATCGTCATTCATCGTAAACAATTGGAATATCGAAACATGGTCAAAACGGATGAGACACACAGCTCACGGTATGCACAGAGCACTTAACTCAGTAGCTCCTGCAACAAGCCGGACGTGGAACATGAGGAAACTGCAACAAGGAACACTTTTCATGCATAACCTTTAATTGTTCCCGCCGCCTATCCACCATATACCGAAAGTTCACGTGCTCTTGAAAATGATGATCATCGTATTAAAAAAAAAATGTATAGCGCTTGATGATGTTATGCCATTGTTATTGACTCAAAATCCGAACATTTAGACACACAGTTAGTCGTCAGATTATCTCCGTCGCACATCAAACAACCGACCGTAAGATTATCGTACGGTCGGTCTAGGGATGTATGATGAGCCATTATGATGACGTAGCACACAAAAATGTCGTACACACAATCTCGCTCCCTTTAGATTCCTAATTACTCTAGTGAAAGCAGCTTACGAGGAACAAAACATTAGTGCAAAATCCCTAAAGAGATAAAACTGTGGCCGACGAAGTACTTTACATTAATAAGTAACATGGAAATAACTTGCGTCAAGGAATTCCAACAACGATCATGAACAGCACCAATGTGACGTAAAGCGCAGATCAAGTCTAAATGTTGGAAGGTCGCATTCACAACACTTGATTTGTCAAAAAGAGACTGTTGCTGGCGTACAACATCGCTTTAGCGGCACAGATGTAATAAGTAGATCATCATTTATACTTTAACGCAGAAAAGTACAACGGAGAACCGAAATTAATCAGATTCCGAATGCACTTTCTGCAGACTTTCTGATCCACCATCTTTGCGACGGAAGTCCCACCACCAGACGATCATCTTTACACCAACAGAACTAGAAGTAGCCCTCAAAGAATTGAAGCTTAAGAGTTCCTCTGGAAAAGACGGAATCATCAATGAAATGCTCATAAAACTGGGACAGAAAGCCAAGGGCCAGCTTCTAAGGATAATGAATGCCAACTGGAAGAAAGATTAAATGCCGGCAACCTGGAAAGAAGCAGTTATGGTGCCCATCCTCAAACATGGAAAAGACCCACTAGACCCAAGTAGCTACAGACCAATTACCTTACTGAGCTGCCTGAGTAAACTCATGGAAAGGCTGGTCAACAGAAGACTCATGTGGCATTTGGAGACAAAATAACAAATCATACCACAACAAAGCGGCTTCCGTCAGCACAGATCAACTGAAGACCTGATCACCTAATCGCACAGAAAATAGAAGATGCTCTACAAGAAAAGAAACACACACTGACAGTTATAGAGTTATTGAGTTATTTGCGAGTCATCATCATTGCACTGCGAACATGTCCATAGGTGCTCAGATTCCCTCCTCAGCAATTCCCGCAGTTTCCAGCGACTGACGACTCCAGTTCTATGTTGGTTGATAAGTCTTCTTACACGGCCAATAAGTTTCTCATTTCTGGCTGTGCCCATCTTAACACCCATTTCCATCATCCGAAGAAGCGACGTTGATCTGTGTTTGTCGAAGTCCTGTGCTCTTCCCAAATCTCGGAGGGCATTGATGATGTCCGCCCGATGCATTGGTTGCTCGTCCTCAGCGACCGCGCAGCTAGCCAACCTGTCCGCTCTTTCATTTCCCCGTACTCCCGCATGTCCAGGGACATAGACAAAGGTGACCTTACGTATTTTGGATTCTGCAACGACTCTACCCATTGCATGCGTACAGAGCCCGCCTCCACTTTTTTTTATCATGCTCATCGAATCACTTAGTATACATACGTGGGTGTAGTCTTGTGACTCTAACCATTTGAATGCCTTGGTCACTGCCATCACCTCCATTGTCATGCTACTCGTGGTCATGACGTATGCACCACTGTCTTCTTTGACTATTCTGCCTGCCGAGCGTGATGTAAATACCCATGCACTTCTTTGGTGTCGTCTTACAGATCCGTCTGTATCTTTCTCATCGGTGTTTTCGCAGATGAGACCGTTGACCTCAGCATTAACCACGACCGGGTTCTTTTCCCTACCTTTACTGTCGAGTGTGACAATACACGAGAAAGTCCCCTTGAATTACGTAGGCACCGGTAACCACTCCTCACCAACGCTGATATTGGTAAGCCCACAGACCTGTTTGATGACATCTTCTGCTCGGCCCATCCATGATTTGCCTCTTTTATAGCCTGGCACCTTTCCCTGTGTGGAGGACGTGGTGCAATGGATGCTCTTTATCTGTATTAATCTTCAGGTATGCTCTTCGTGCTCTCCAGACCTTGATTCTGTCACCCATGGTTGGAAAGTCAAGAAGATACCTCATTGCTACACAGGGAGTGTCCCTCGTACATCCCAGGATAATGAGCATGGCTTCATTTTGTATTTTCTCCAGCCTATCAATTTGAGTCGTACTGACAGTAAGAATTTCCAGGGCATACTCGATTGGTGCGAGGACTAATCCCTAGAACAGAAGAATAAGTAGCCTCTGCTCGATGTTGGCAGCTGCCATGACCTTCAAGGCTGCTAATCCTTTGCGGGATTTTGTTATCACATGGTCGACGTGGTCTCGAAAACATAGGCTGCGATCAAACTTAACTCCGAGGTATGTCATCACCTCATCAGCTCCCATTCGTACTACCGGTATGGTCGTACTAATGATATGATTGTTAAGTGAGAACCATGAAACTGATGCTTTATTAGGATTAACCAAGGCACCTGAAACCCCACATCGGGAAGAAATGGGATCGAGTTCGTCTTGCATTGTAGAGGCGATTTGACTTCCCTGTCGATATACCAGAATATCATCAGCAAAAGTCATAGTTCTTCCCCTCCCATCCAGTTGTTGTTCTGTGATCGTTATTGTGTACACGTTAAATAGAACTGGGGACAATGGTGAACCTTGTGGCAGCCCTGGGCAAATGAATGTTGGCTCGGAAGACCGACTTCCACATCTGAGTATCACCTTCTTCTGAAACAGTGCCGCGGCGATTCATCTAATGAGGAAGTGGTGCACCGCCAGTTTGAGGAGCATATGCATGAGATATTCAAATGGTACCCTGTTGTATGCATCCTCCAGATCTATAGCAGCACATGTCTCCTCTCGTCTGTGGAAGCCTTTGAAGACGTCATAGGCAAAAACTGCAGCATTGAGCCATGTCTATCTGTTATATCTATAACCTCCGAGTGTGTGTGGGAATGCACGTTTCTGTTAAAGGTGACAGGTGAGGACACGGGCAACTATTTTCTCCAGCAACTTGCCCGCAGTGTTCTGCATTGTGATGATTATGTAGGCACTGATCTGAGAATGGTTTTTGTTTGGCTTCGGTAGCGGTAGTAAGTAACTGTGTAGCCACTCCTCCTTAATCTGGCCACTCCGAATACTGGCATTAAACTCATTGGCCATTTTTTCAAGTCGTCGTCAGCTAAATCGCCTATGTCATCGTACCGAACACCATCTGGGCCAGGAGCAGTGTTTGTGTGACTTTTAAGTGTCGTGCGAATGGTATCGGTTGTCTATCTATCTATCTTTCGTTCGCCTGAAGCATTGTCTATATCTGCAATGTCGTTTCTGTATAAATGTTACTGTCTTTTGTAATTCTTGCAGTGGCCATATAGTTTTGTCTGTAGTGTTGTATCTATGGGCCAATGGATTTCCTCAGTCTACTATATTCAGTGCAGTCTTGAAGTATGTGTTCAGCAGTCTGGGGCCCTGTCCACATGTACAAGTAATTGATGTGCCGATCTTGAATTTTGTATACATGTGACTATGGAGTCGAGTGTGTCCTGTTCTTAGGCGTAAAATGATAACTTGTTGATATCTATTCATATTGTGAAAGGCATCCTGATTTGGGGCTTCTGGTCCTCTGATTGATTTGATTATCTGTTTCTTATGATGGTATGTAACTGGTGTATCTAGTTGTGCCTGTTGAACCTTCCTTTGCCACTGATCTGCTTTCTCATTTCCTTGTATTCCACAGTGAGACGGGATCCACTGCAGGGCAACCCTGTGGTGCTTGCAGAGTTCAGTCAATAAGGTCCGCAGATGTGGTAATTTTCTGGATTCTGGTATCGGTTGTGATTGTGAGATCTTCTTCCAGCCCTACATCCTTACACAATTTTGACAGCGATACCCGTATCCTCATTCTTACAGCCTCATTTCTTTGGTCCGTCTGTTCAATGTAGCGGGCAAGCAGGGCTTTCCCTTTACTCTCATCAGATTTGTGCCATATTTGGCCTGCACTCTGAAAGTCTGGTGTGCCTCTGTGTCGTGTTGTGCCATTAATGCTCTGATGAAGGCGCCAGAATGTGGCTAGCGATATTCTGAGCACACTTTTTTTTACAGAAGTCATCCCATCTGGCAACATTAGCCTGCTTAGCACATAGTTTAAAGTGCATCATTTTTTGGTCGACCTCTACTTTCAGACGCTTCAAGAGCTCAGGTTGTGTTCTTCCATTCTCTCTGACTTTCTGCCATGTCTTTGCCGTTTGTCTCTTGCCCCGCCAAGCTTCCTCGACTTTTACGTTCCACCAGGGTGGCTGCGTCCATCTCTCCTGCCTCCTACCAGGGGCGCTCAGTTTCCTATGTCTGATTTTACTAATGACGTCCAGGTCTGTTTTCTCCTAGTGGAATGTGTGGAGCTTTCTTTTCTGGCTTCTATTTCTGCTTTTCTCAATTAGGAGGACACATGGATAGTATTCACTTCCGTGGAACCCCAGTGCACTCCACCTGCAAACCGGTGCGAAGGTGGAAAACACAAGTGCCACGTCTATGACACTATCAGAGTCACCTGTTCGAGTAGCCATCTTTGTTGCCCTTCCATCATTCAAGCACACTAAATCAACTGACACTAGTGCGTTCTCTAGGTCTTCTCCCTGCTTTTGGTTATGACGTTACCCCACTGGTTTCCTCTAGCATTAAAGTATCCGCAGAAAATGAAGTTCTCTTCATCGAACTCTAAGAGATTCTGCCATTGTTGTGTGTTCACCTTCCCATTACAGGTATACATATTTACAATTACGAATTGAACTGGGTCTGCACCATAACCGCATGTACCTGCAATTCTGCATTGTCCCACGCAGACATATCAACCTCAGCTGCCACCACATTGTTGCGCACAAGGATGGCCTGCCCAAGGTGTCGCCTATTGTAGAAACAATGAAATCCAGGAGTACTTACTGTCCTGTCACCAAGAAGAGTTTCTTGCAAAACCATTATATCGGCGCCGCACAGAAGCTTATCAAGAATGGGCCGTCGTTGATTTATGGACCCACAATTCCAATATGTAACGCGCACATACTTTAGGCCTAGCCTCTCACACTTCGACAGTTTAACGCCACCACGCTTGCCTTGTCGTGTTTTCCTTCTTCGATGTTGTCGTTTGGGCTGCATCTGAATACTCACCGTCGTCATAGTATCATAGGTGATTAGTCGCTGAACGTCGATGCTGTGGATGGTCTAGACTCATATGCACTTACTCAGTCGCATGGTCCAGAACCCGTTTCCACGTTATAAACTGGCCAACTACAGTAAATAGCCTGCAGCACGCGAATACACTGTGAGACTTTCATAAATTAAATGAATTACGCGTCCTTGACGACAGACCGGCGTAAACAAACCGCCAGTTGTTGACGCGTTCAATAGTGCAATCAACAACAAGGATGAGTATAAGTGATTAAATAAGGAAATTGTAATAAAATGCAATGAATCAAAAGAAGCAAAGTGATTTACATCAAATAGAAAGGAAAGTTGTAACCAAGTATTCCAACTTTCCTTTTCTCATGTCACTGACAGTGTGGGTCGACATGGAGAATGGCTTTTGATAGAAAATGGAGAGAAGGATTAAAAAACAAGCTTCTCAGACTTGGCAACCAAGGCCGTTTATTAAATTGGATATCTCAATACCTACAAGACAGAGCGGCCTGAGTACAAGTACATGGACAACTAAGCAAGAAAGCCAGAATCGAACAAGGTGTCCCACAAGGTGGAGTCCTATCCCCATCGCTCATTTTAATTTTCACAAATGACATCGTAATGGACATTCCACCCAGTATTATCATCATCGAGTGCCGTTTCCGCAACAAAGGTTGGCTACCATGGATCGCCATTTCTCTCTGTTTCTTGCTTTGATGGTGCAGGTTATCATAGATTGACTTGTCCATCTTTTGATGTTACTCGTCCATGTTAGTCTTGGTCTGCCTCTGCCTCTTTTACCTTGTATTTTCCCTTCCAACATTACTTTTAGTAGGCTGTTGTGCCTTTTAACGTGCCCCAAAAATTGCATTTGTCTTGTCTTAATTGTATTTATTAGTTCTCTTTTTATTTTTAATTGTTTTAAAATTTCATCGTTTGTTTTCTTTTCTTTCCATCCAATTCTACCTATTCTTCTATAAATCCACATTCCACCCATTATACACTCAGCAATATGCACAGACGACCTGGCGATATGGGCACGTGAAAAATCTATGTCAGTGGCTAGTTCCAGAATGCAAGATGCCCTAGGGAAACCTGAAAAATGGACGAACACCTGGTCATTACCAATTAACGAAAAAAAAAAACTACATACACAATTTTCAGCCTATCAAAAACACACTCTCTGCAAAACTGAGGATAAAAGACCATGCACTCCCTATTGACCAAATCCCAACATATCTTGGCTTCACCATGAATCGCAGAATAACATGGATAAATCAGATAGAGCAAACAAAAGAGCCAGAAAACGGACATATATTATGAAGAAATTTGCAGGAACGGACTGGGGAGGATTCAGCAATATCTTGAAACGACTATACTTAGGAAGGGTAAGACCAGTCCTAGAGTATGGAGTCACAGCCTGGGCTACAGCTTCCAAAACACACCTTAACAAAATTAACAGAACACAAAACCAGGCTGCCCGTATCATCACTGGTGCTATGGAATCTACACCTATCAAGACTCTAGAAACAGTAACAGGTTTACAACCCTTAGAAGACAGACGGAAAACTAAAGTAATGCAACAAGCGGAGAAATATAAAAGGCTCCTTAGCCACCCCATGCACCAAAGAATAACTAGTTTCGGAAATGTAAGACTAAAGAGGAGCAACTTCGCAGCGATCTCCAAAGAACTGGCAACTAGTGACCCAGTACTGTCCCAAACACTACCGGCAACTAGTGACCCAGTACCTTCCCAAACACTACCGGCAACTAGTGACCCAGTACTGTCCCAAACACTACCGGCAACTAGTGACCCAGTACTGTCCCAAACACTACCGGCAACTAGTGACCCAGTACTGTCCCAAACACTACCGGCAACTAGTGACCCAGTACTGTCCCAAACACTACCGACAACTAGTGACCCAGTACTGTCCCAAACACTACCGGCAACTAGTGACCCAGTACTGTCCCAAACACTACCGGCAACTAGTGACCCAGTACTGTCCCAAACACTACCGGCAACTAGTGACCCAGTACTGTCCCAAACACTACCGGCAACTAGTGACCCAGTACTGTCCCAAACACTACCGGCAACTAGTGACCCAGTACTGTCCCAAACACTACCGGCAACTAGTGACCCAGTACTGTCCCAAACACTACCGGCAACTAGTGACCCAGTACTGTCCCAAACACTACCGGCAACTAGTGAACCAGTACTGTCCCAAACACTACCGGTAACTAGTGACCCAGTACTGTCCCAAACACTACCGGCAACTAGTGACCCAGTACTGTCCCAAACACTACCGGCAACTAGTGACCCAGTACCTTCCCAAACACTACCGGCAACTAGTGACCCAGTACTGTCCCAAACACTACCGGCAACTAGTGACCCAGTACCTTCCCAAACACTACCGGCAACTAGTGACCCAGTACTGTCCCAAACACTACCGGCAACTAGTGACCCAGTACCTTCCCAAACACTACCGGCAACTAGTGACCCAGTACCTTCCCAAATACTACCGGCAACTAGTGACCCAGTACTGTCCCAAACACTACCGGCAACTAGTGACCCAGTACTGTCCCAAACACTACCGGCAACTAGTGACCCAGTACTGTCCCAAACACTACCGGCAACTAGTGACCCAGTACCTTCCCAAACACTACCGGCAACTAGTGACCCAGTACCTTCCCAAACACTACCGGCAACTAGTGACCGAGTACCTTCCCAAACACTACCGGCAACTAGTGACCCAGTACCTTCCCAAACACTACCGGCAACTAGTGACCCAGTACCTTCCCAAACACTACCGGCAACTAGTGACCCAGTACTGTCCCAAACACTACCGGCAACTAGTGACCCAGTACCTTCCCAAACACTACCGGCAACTAGTGACCCAGTACCTTCCCAAACACTACCGGCAACTAGTGACCCAGTACCTTCCCAAACACTACCGGCAACTAGTGACCCAGTACCTTCCCAAACACTACCGGCAACTAGTGACCCAGTACCTTCCCAAACACTACTGGCAACTAGTGACCCAGTACCTTCCCAAAACACTACCGGCAACTAGTGACCCAGTACCTTCCCAAACACTACCGGCAACTAGTGACCCAGTACCTTCCCAAACACTACCGGCAACTAGTGACCCAGTACCTTCCCAAACACTACCGGCAACTAGTGACCCAGTACCTTCCCAAACACTACCGGCAACTAGTGACCCAGTACTGTCCCAAACACTACCGGCAACTAGTGACCCAGTACCTTCCCAAACACTACCGGCTACTAGTGACCAGTACCTTCCAAACACTACCGGCAACTAGTGACCCAGTACCTTCCCAAACACTACCGGCAACTAGTGACCCAGTACCTTCCCAAACACTACCGGCAACTAGTGACCCAGTACCTTCCCAAACACTACCGGCAACTAGTGACCCAGTACTGTCCCAAACACTACCGGCAACTAGTGACCCAGTACCTTCCCAACACTACCGGCAACTAGGACCCAGTACCTTCCCAAACACTACCGGCAACTAGTGACCCAGTACTGTCCCAAACACTACCGACAACTAGTGACCCAGTATCTTCCAAACACTACCGGCAACTAGTGACCCAGTACCTTCCCAAACACTACCGCAACTAGTGACCCAGTACCTTCCCAAACACTACCGGCAACTAGTGACCCAGTACCTTCCCAAACACTACCGGCAACTAGTGACCCAGTACCTCCCAAACACTACCGGCAACTAGTGACCCAGTACCTTCCCAAACACTACCGGCAACTAGTGACCCAGTACTGTCCCAAACACTACCGGTAACTAGTGACCCAGTACCTTCCCAAACACTACCGGCAACTAGTGACCCAGTACCTTCCAAACACTACCGGCAACTAGTGACCCAGTACCTTCCCAAACACTACCGGCAACTAGTGACCCAGTACCTTCCCAAACACTACCGGCAACTAGTGACCCAGTACTGTCCCAAACACTACCGGCAACTAGTGACCCAGTACCTTCCCAAACACTACCGGCAACTAGTGACCCAGTACCTCCCAAACACTACCGGCAACTAGTGACCCAGTACTGTCCCAAACACTACCGGCAACTAGTGACAGTACCTTCCCAAACACTACCGGCAACTAGTGACCCAGTACCTTCCCAAACACTACCGACAACTAGTGACCCAGTACCTCCCAAACACTACCGGCAACTAGTGACCCAGTACCTTCCCAAACACTACCGGCAAACTAGTGACCCAGTACCTTCCCAAACACTACCGGCAACTAGTGACCCAGTACTGTCCCAAACACTACCGGCAACTAGTGACCCAGTACCTTCCCAAACACTACCGGCAACTAGTGACCCAGTACCTTCCAAAACACTACCGGCAACTAGTGACCCAGTACCTTCCCAAACACTACCGGCAACTAGTGACCCAGTACCTTCCCAAACACTACCGGCAACTAGTGACCCAGTACCTTCCCAAACACTACCGACATCCTTATGCCCATCTGATCTGACTCCTCATTTGAAACATAAAATACCAGAACTTAGGAAGACATAATAGGAATCATGGAAAAAAGCACACAAACAGACAAAGAGAGAAAATACATGACAGAAAAAACACAAACAGCAACTACCCACCGGACTCTTAGTCACACATATACACAGATAGCTCCGCTACAAATGCCACCAGAAATGGAGGAGGAGGTGTGTTCCTGAGGTTGAAAACCAGAACGATATCACCAAGTCAATAGTTACTGGGAAATTTACAAACAACTATAAAGCAGAAACTGAAGCCCTCAAAGATGCTGCAAAACTGACTATCCAACACAAAAAAAACGAGCACAAGAAATTGGTGATACTGACTGAGGCACTGTCAGTCCTAACAGCTCTAAAAACCACCAGGAACAGTGAGCTAGATGACTACCCAGTAGCGCCCTCGGTACCCCAGCAGCGCCCCGCTTCAATTCTAAGGGCCACCGGAAGTAAAGTCCAAGTCACTGGCCTTTTGTCATGTTCTCCTGACAGCCGCAGCCGAGTCACTTTAGAGAATTGTCCGATCGTCCTGCATGATTTCCTCACTCCACAGGGAATCAATGTATCTCGTTCTCACCAGTAATCAGTTACTCTTCTCTCCTTCTATTCCACCCCCTATCTCTCCATTCTTCCCTACCTTTCTCCTGTTTTAGCCTCTTACAACCAGGCGTGATTCCCCTGACTATACTCTGGGTCTACACTACATATTGTAGGAACATTGGCACCCATCTACAGGAGTCACTCTTTAATAAAGTAAAAGTAAAGTACCCCCGTCACGCCAAGTGGCGTATAGGGAATATGGTGTTAGTGACCATACATTTTACAGACCTTCAGCACATGATTTTTGGGGTAATGTGGTCGGTATTACACCCGTGCCGCTTTACTTTCTCAGAAAAAAATCCGGTACCCATTAAAGGCTGGGTGAACCGGAAGCCGTCGGTTGGGATCGGACCCTACATCTTGTCCTTTGTAGTCCAGTTCACTAACCACTGAGCTATCGCGGCTCCCTTGATCCCTCCTTACCATCTTAAATCCTTCTCAGTACATATTCTGCAAATTCTCTCTTCCATTTATATTCTAGTACTACCTTACTTTTTTCATTCCATTTTCACACAGCTACTATTATATTATCCCTTTTATATTATATCATTCCATTTTCACACAGCTACTATTATACAGGGTGTTTTTAAAGTTGCAGTGCAGTGAATATTTCTAATATTCAGTAAATGACGTAATCATCATCTACGTACCACAATTTTGTAAACCACATTTATGAACAAACCGCTGCTTCCTTTAAGGTTTTATTTACGTAAAGGACGGGCACTACGCTACTTTCACTGTATCATTGCTTGAAGGAAATGGTGTTGACGATTGAAAACAGGGTATTTCTGGTTGAGCATGTCTTCCGTTATGGCGGTAAATATATGGATGAGGTCATTAGACAATTCGTGAGGAAATTTCCAGACTCACAAGTCCCTCACCGAAATTCTGTTACATAATTGATCAAAAAGTTTCGTGAAACCGGTAGTGTGGTAGATGCATACCGATCTGGAAGACCTTCAATTTCACAAGACCAAATTATGGAACTCCAAGACAGAATTACAATGAGTCCAAATGCATCTTTAAACCACTTGTCTCAACAGGTGCAAATATCTAAGAGTTCTGTTCACAAAGGAAGTGAACTACACTATCGTCCATACAAATTAACTGAAGTGTCTCAACTCCAAGAAAGAGATTATGAATCCCGTTTAAACTACTGCATGTGGTTTCAGAATTTTATTTATGAACATGGCGCTGCCATCCTTGACGTCACTTTTTTCACTGATGAGGCCTGGTTTCATTTATCCGGTTATGTGAACAGTCAGAACAATCGGCTGTGGAGCAGTGAAAACCCCCATGAATTTCATCAAGTGCCGCTTTACGATCAAAAAGTCGAAGTGTGGTGCACTATAAGTCGTATGCGGATAATAGGACCTATATTTTTTAATGAAACAATAAATGCAGAACGTTACCGTACTTTAATTCTGGAACCGTTCATAGCACACCTTACAGAACGGGAAATTATGGAATCCTGGTTTCAGCAGGATGGGGCAACAGCACACACAGCCACAACAACACTCAATTATTTAGAAAGCATATTTGCAAATCGCATTATTTCACGTGGAATCTGGCCTGCTCGTTCACCAGATCTAACACCCCCTGATTATTATCTGTGGGGGGCATTGAAGGGGAAAGTTTATGAAAATAATCCGCTGACAATTAATGACCTAAAGACTGAAATAGTAGACAAGATTAACCAAATATCACCAGACATTATTCTGAAGGTTTTCGCAAATATGGAAAGACGAATCACGACATGTCTTGAGGCCCGTGGTGGACATTTTCAACATATGCTTTAGGCACAACTTTATTGTGTTAATACCAACATTACCCATTATAAGCTCGCCGATAGCAGTCAAGTATATTTTGAATAATACCATTTATTTTACAATTTGTGTGACGCATTAGTTAACCGCATTTCTGGTGACGTTTTTTCTTTAGAGAGTATAAATTCACTGCACTGCAACTTTAAAAACACCCTGTATTATTCCTTTTAGATATTCCATCCAATCTCGCCTTATGTAGCGCACCCCTTGTTTACACCAATCTTCCTTGATCCTCCATTGCACTGAATTCTCTCCCTTGTTGCCCGACGTCTGGTATACTCATGTTTTCACACCCTAGTATACATTGCTCTATCTCAGTCAATACCCGTCTAATTCTTGACCACCATTCGCACCTTGTTATCACTCGCGACTCCTGTCAGACCTCTCTTTTAAGCATGTGACTGCCCGTGCGCCTCCCCCCCCCCCACCCCCAAAGTGGATTTTATGGAGGTTCTAATTTTTCAGGCAGTATCTCCGGGGTTCACAAAAGGATGTCAGATAAATCATGTAGGACTATTCCCTACATACATTGTAGGGCTCATGTAATGTCACTTGCAGTGACAAGTGCAAGTGATCTGTTTCTATAAGATGAAAAAGTTTTCTTTATGTCATCAGAGACACGTATAATCTGTTCCACCAATCTATAAAACGAGAAACAGTTCACTGTGACATTCAATAAAATGTTACAAGATCCTAGGCTGAGAATTCCAGAGGCTACAGATGTGCGCTGGCTCAGTCATTATAACACCATTCACATCATCAAGAAATGGTATGGACCAATCATGATGACTTGTGAGCATCTACATAAAAGTAAAAGTAAAGTACCCCCGTCACGCCACGTGGCGTATAGGGAAATATGGTGTTAGTGACCCTATATTTTACAGACCTTCAGCACATGATTTTTGGGGTAATGTGGTCGGTATTATGCCCGTGCTGCTTTACTTTCCCAGAAAAAATCCGGTACCCATTTAAGGCTGGGGAACCCGGATGCCGTCGGTTGGGATCGAACCCTACCCCTTGTCCTTTGTAGTCCAGTTCACTATCCACTGAGCTATCGCGGCTCAGCATCTACATAGGGATGGGGCAATTCTAGCTTCCTTTTCTGGAAGATTACTTCTTGAAATGGAAAAATCACCTTTCATGCTAACACTTTGCTTGTCGGTGGAGATAGTGGCAGCTGTTTCTAATTTAAGCAAATGCTTGCAGAACCAGGATTGTCAGTTGGTAAATCTACCAAAGATAAGTTCAAGCACATCTTTATACTTAAAATCAACATCTGAAACCATTGAAACCATTTGTAAAAGGCTTTAATATCAGAATATTTAAATGCATGCAAATCAATGTCAACTGTTTACAACAACTTATAAAATATTGCAGCAGATTAAAACATCACCATTATTCTTATTTACATTACGCCCTTTCTGGCAAATCACATAAGCACCATCATAACTGTTGTTATGGAACACACTCTTCTGGAGCACTGACTTGAGCTATAAATAGTTTTAGTTCATTTACTGCGTATCTAGTGTGCTCATATCTGAAGTGTGTGTTGTAAGAGGAATATATATAGAGAAGCTGGGTCATCAGAAGAGCACCCATCAAGGATTTCACCTGAAGGATGGGGTTAGTTGGTGGGGGATGAGATTCATGAACTTCCAGGTGCTATCCACCTACTATATTCTGTGTCAGAAACTTGAGTAATCATAAAGAACTACAGCATAAAAAAATGCAACATCAGAAGAGAAAAAGAAAGAATAACATGCAATTTACAAGTTAAACAAGATCAGGAGTTTTAATTTGTTCGTTTGCATAATACATTCACAAGCTATTTAAAACCTGTTCATCTCATAAGACATTCATGAAACTTTACAACAGATTTAAGAAAACAGTAGCATCTGTCTGCAGTAATGAGAAGGCAGATCAGTTTGTTAAAGAATTAAAAACCTCAGTCAGTCAAGAAATCATGAAGCAAAAAAACAAGTAAAAATTCCCTTCACACCTGCTAGGCATATGGGAAATATAGCGTTAGTGGTCATAATTTTCTACGAGTACTGCTCATTTTTGAGTGATCGGGCTTTGTCACGTCAGACTGCCTTTACTTCCCAGAAAAATTTCTGGTGCTCATTTTTAGAGATTGGGTTAATCCTGGAGCCTTGCCAGCTTGAAAAAAAAATCTGTCACTTTTGGGAACCTGGACCTTGCTGATTAGGAAGTGAGCACACTAACCACTTAGCCAGAGGTTCCATAAGAAATCATTAGGCAGGTCCTTAAAAAAGCAACTCTACAGAAGAGTAACTGAGCTGTGGATGTCTTGACTGTCGGACCCAAATACATAGGATGAAATGGATGCACCAAGACCCATAGATAACATCAATTTGCTCACAGGAAAGACCAAAGCACAGTTTTATTTTTGAATAAATTCAAACCATCCGCTCCAATGCATATGAAAAAAAATGTCAACATTGGATCTCAAACATGAGAAGGAAAGAATGCATTTCAAACAAACAGATAAGAGACACATGTAAACAAGAGTATGTGTTGAGCTTTATAAGAAGATGGCGTTGGAAATACATTGATCATGTGCTGAGAATGAATGAAGAAAGACTTCCTCATCAGGCATTCATGAAGAAACCATCTGGTAAAAGAAAACACAGCAGACCCAGAATATCGCTATGCAGACCAATTACAAGGGAAGGCTCAATCATGGGACTAAGAAACAATCAAAACCTACAAGAGCTAGCAGTATATCATCAATTGTTGAGAAATATGACTTCCACTGTGCTGCCTTTGGCCTGAGGGTTTGTGGCATTGGAGGTTACCACTAATTGGTGGAGATTTAAATTGGCTTTCCAGAATGCACAGTGGTAATTTACAGCTTCTGTTGGATCCATGGAATATTAGAATGAAAATGCCCTGCTGCATGGAATGTGGTGTTATTGACATTTTTTTTGCCTAACCTTTGACATTTTTTTAGTAATACAGACAGTATTGCCAATGTTGTCTTTCCTTCCCAGAAAAATCTGGTTAGGTAATGTTTTTTATTTACTCAGTGGATAAGAGAAAGTAGATCACATGTGGGAATGCAATGTCTTTTATAGACTCGGTGGATAAAAGAAAGTAGATCACATGTGGGAATGCAATGCCAAAGCCATGCTGTAAGGCATAGTTTAGAAAGTAGATCACATGTGGGAATGCAATGCCAAAGCCATGCTGTAAGGCATAGTTTAGAAAGTAGATCACATGTGGGAATGCAATGCCGAGGCCATGCTGTAAGGCATCGTTTAGAAAGTAAATGAGCTGGTCAGAAAAAACAAAATCCTTTAAAAATGTTGGCTAGAGCAGAAATACTGTGTTTTTTAGCACAAAGTAATGACAGTTCATCAAAATGTGACAAACTGACGGATGTTCTTGGATATTGATCAGTACATACCAAGCACTATAAAACTATTTACAATTTGTATGTTGTGGTCAGGCCAAGGGATGAAAGGCACATTTTTAAAATATTGATTTTTGGATAAAGAAGTCTATATAAACCAGTTTTAACAAAATTATATATTTAAAGTGAAAAATGTGCAAAAACAAAAACATAATTCATTATTCTTGAAATTATAGGAATACAAAATTGGCTTAAAGTTTTCAAAATCTTTATTCATTCTGCCATAAGTGTGGGGGTTTCCTCAATGCCTTAAGTGTTTTTGAGAATAATGTCTGTGTCCGTGTTTTTCAATGACCAACGGCACAATTTATTTATAGGTAATGACCAAGTTGCCCTACTTTCCCAGAAAAATCTGGCACCAATTCAATGCTGGGTAAACCTAGAAAACAGTTGTTTAGAAATGAATCTGACCTCATGTCCTCAGTTGAACAGCTCACCAACCTCTGATCTAAAATGGATACCCAACCAATTTTTGGTAGTCTAGAAGTATAATAGTAAATAGGTCGCGAGCGAGATGGACAGATACGATCTAGATATTTTAGGATTAAGCGAAATGCGCTGGCTTGGAACAGGTAGGAGATCTATTGATAATAAAATAGTAGTTTTTTCTGGAAGGGAAGATGGAAAACACCGCGAAGGAGTAGGCATAATGATGACAGACAATACATGGAAAACAAACCAGTAGAAGAGATCGATCACTTTATCTATCTTGGAAGTCACATTGATCGAGAAGGGGATACGAGCAAAGAAATTAGAATCAGAATGGCTAAAGCAGCAATGTCTTTCAGAAGCCTTGAAAAGTTGTGGAAATCAAAACTCATCAACGCGAACACAAAACTTAGGCTATTCAAATCAAATGTACTATCAACCCTTACGTATGCGTGTGAAAGCTGGAAAACAACAAGAGATATAGAAACAAAGTTGAACGCATTCGAAAATAAATGTCTAAGGAAAATACTTGGTATAGAATGGAACGAATTCAAAACAAACGAGGAAATTAGAGAAATCGCCAATCAACCACTAATATCTTCAGTAATAAAGAAAAGACGATGGTCATACGTTGGACATGTGATGAGAAGAGATAATAATCGAATAGCAAAGCAAGCCCTCATATGGGAAACAACAGGTAAAAGAAAAAGAGGAAGACCCAGGGAGACACTGAGAAGAACATTGATGAGAGAGGCAAGAGCAGCAGGAATCGGCTCCCTCAATGAGATAGAACTGCTTGCACAGAACAGAGACAGATGGCGAGATTTGATAAAATATCTTTAAAAGAAAACTGCTAGAACAAAAAAAAATTCAGATAGGAGAAGGTGTATCTTGGTCTACGCCCTATGGGCCAGTTACGGCTCGAAAGGTCAATAGATAGATAGATAGAAGTATAATGTCAGTCTTAGGAAAGGAAGCGGTTGTGATTTTTCAAAAATAGGAAAAATTAACCCTTGGTTTCTTTAAGATGTTACCCTTCCCTGATCTCATAGGTAGTGATGTCTAGTCTTCTCGGATAATGGCAATAAACAGGAGGTCCCGCGTGCACTCCCGCATGTTAATGATCCCTTGGCAGTTGAAAAAGGGTAGGCCATAAATACAGCCACTTTCCAAGCAAATTTGCCAGAAAAACCTACCCACACCATGGATCCTAGGCCACCCTATGAAGTTCATACACATGGGCCAGGATTCTTCTCAGATTTTCTTGAGATTCTCGAGGGGATATTGGAGCACCCATGGATTCATCTGGTGTGCAGTGATCCCAACACCAAACAAAACCTAACTGTAAATGGGTTAATAAATAACAATGTTTTGCTTTTTTTTAAATGTAAAAACTTTATCTTATTTCTTTCCATGCCCTCCCAACTGTTGGGATACAGTCCTCATAAACAAGGAACAAAAGTGAAGTACAATCTAAACCATCATACTAAATATGGTAACAAGCAACAAGAAAATATGTATATGTTACATAATTTATTGTATCACAATAGAAACAGCCTGCAATTAAGATGCATAACATATACATATTATGGATAACATACAAAATTCAATGTTCCCCCCATGCCTTACTAAGGCATATGGGGGAATTCGGTGCTAGTGGCCATATTTTCTCATAAGCACGAAACATTTTTGGATAATGTTGTTGGTGTCACATCAGGTTGCTTTTAATTCCCCCCCCCTCAAAAAAACTTCTGGTACCCATCTTAATAGGTTGCGTTGACTCTGGAGCCTTGTTGATCGTAAAAAAATCTACCTTTCTGGGAATTTAACTCACACCCTTCTGATCAGGAAGCAACCACATCAGTCACCAGGCTTCCTACATGCGTAATATATTTTACATTCATACAATTTTTTTAGCATGATATTTGAAGTTTGAAGTCACTATAACCAGTGATGGAAAATGTACAACTGAAATAAACAAAAGAATGGGAATGGCAAAAAGTAATTTTAATGTCATGAAGAACATACTAACATCAAAACAAATAACACCAGGGCTAAACTAAGAATAGCAAAATGTTACATCTTCTCAATATTCCTGTATGGTGCAGAAACATGGACATTAGACCAGAAAACAGAACAGAAAATTGTAGCCTTTGAAATGTGGATCTATAGAAGAATAGGTAGAATTAAATGGAAAGAAATGAAACAAATGATGAAGTTTTAAAACAACTAAAAATTAAAAGAGAACTACTAAACACAATTAGAACAAGACAAATGAAATTTTTGGGGCATGTTAAAAGACACAACAGCCTAATAAAAGTAATATTGGAAGGGAAAATACAAGGTAGAAGAGGCAGAGGCAGACCAAGACTAACATGGACGAGTAACATCAAAAGATGGACAAGTCAGCCTATGACAATCTGCACCATCAAACCAAGAGAGTGGAATGGCGCTCCATGGTAGCCAACCTTCGATGCGGAGATGGCACTCAATGATGATGATGATTTGAAGTTGTTACTTTAAAATATGAAATATATACATTTACTATTCTACATGTGTGTTGAGATTTTAGTCCCAATTGTGCATTCAAATAACAGTTTATTGTAAAAAAAAATGTCTGAATGTTCCATTTGTATGTCTTCCTTTAATTAAAGCTGGTGCCTGCACTGCAGAAGTGTTGTGTGGGATTGCTCAAGTAGTACGGCAACCTTCTAAAAAAATGAAAAAAAAAAAAAAAAAAAAGTTAAAACAAGCAAGAGTATAAGAGAATAAATGTAAGAGATTCTCTCTCTCTCTCTGCGATCAAGATTCAATCAGAGTAGGATTCCAGACACTCTCTCATGAAGTCAGCTGTCTGTTTAAGTGATTCGATTGCCCCATATAATTTCTCTTACAGGGAGGTGGGTGTGGACCACATTGCTCTTCTCTGGTCTGTGTACTGTAAGAGATTCAAATTACTCTTTATTATTCACTTCTATGATATTTTAAATCATATATTTTTGCATAATATGGATGATATTTTGCATGATATGGTTAACAAGTTAGCCTATGACAGCCTGCACCACCAAAGCAAGAGACAGCGGAATAACGCTGCATGGTAGCCAACCTTCGATGCGGAGATGGCACTCAATGATGATGATGATGATATTTTTGCATATTTGTTAACTAGATGAGGTGATAAGATGCACCTTTGTCCTATAACCCCAAAAAGTAAAAAGTAAAAGTAAAGTACCCCCGTCATGCCAAGTGGCGTATAGGGAATATGGTGTTAGTGACCATAAATTTTACAGACCTTTGGCACATGATTTTTGGGGTAATGTGGTCAGTATTACGCCCATGCCGCTTTACTTTCCCAGAAAAAAATCCGGTACCCATTAAAAGCTGGGTGAACCGGAAGCCGTCGGTTGGGATCGAACCCTACCTCTTGTCCTTTGTAGTCTAGTTCACTAAACACTGAGCTATCGCGGCTCCCAACCCCCCCAAAAAAATCTGATATATAATCAAGTACAGCTGCTTGTTGGTTTTCATAAAGTACTTTTATCACATTTTTACCAGCTTGTTGCAGGAGCTACTGAGTTAAGTGCTCTGTGCACACTGTGAGCTGTGCGTTTCATCTGTTTTGATATTACGATTGTTTACGATGAAATTATGATATCGTATGATGGAGAACAGATGGCTGTGTTCACTTTCTGTGCGGTTTTGCCTTATGTCTTTTGGCATGTGCTGAGACTGATATGATGGGGACTACAGCTACCTTTCTTTGTTTGGGAGATGAAACAGTAATTCAGATGATTCCACTGGCACCGGCGGTTGAGCAATTATGGATTTTAATTCATTTGCAGTGATACCGGGGCCTTCCATAACCATAACCATAATCACATGCATTAAATGAGTTAATTAGTTCGGCCCAGGATGGAGGATAGTTTTTTTTTCTTCATCTTGCCATCGATGGTTGATTGGTGACCTAACAAGCTGCAATCATGAAGCACTGGTTATTGTCAATGAAGCTAATAAAGCATTGTGACCAAGCAAGTAACTGTCAATTGTTTATTTGGCTTTCCATAACCAAATGAAGCACTGGTTATTGTCAATGAAGCTAATAAAGCATTGTGACCAAGAAAGTAACTGTCAATTGTTTATTTGGCTTTCCATAACCAAATGAAGCACTGGTTATTGTCAATGAAGCTAATAAAGCATTGTGACCAAGAAAGTAACTGTCAATTGTTTATTTGGCTTTCCATAACCAAATGAAGCACTGGTTATTGTCAATGAAGCTAATAAAGCATTGTGACCAAGAAAGTAACTGTCAATTGTTTATTTGGCTTTCCATAACCAAATAACCAAATGAAGCACTGATTGTTATTGAAACAAAACTCTCAACACTAAAATAGAATTGATGAATCCAACCAGGACCTAGCAGTGTATTCAACTTTTGTCTCTAAAATCATAACCAAAATTGCTTTCTAGAATGGAAGAACAACGGCTGAGAGAACTCAAAGCAAGCCCTAAATGTTTGAATATGGAAAAATGTCAAATTTCAAATTTGGAAGAATTTGTGTTTTGATGAGGTAATTTTTACTACGTTATCTCGTAATCTAAGGCCAATACACTGACCAGTTTGTAGACAACTCAACCAATTCATTATATTTAAGAAGCTAATAAAACATTGTGACCAAGAAAATAAATCTGGATGTTTATCAATCAAATGGATGTTAGTTGAAATCCTGGTAGCTCACAGATTTTATTTATCTTCTTCTTCTTTCCTTCCTTATCTGCCTTTCAGCGTCAAGGGGGATATTTTTTTTTTTGCACCTTTCTGAGATTTTTATTTATCAAGAATACAATAAAATAAAAATCTGACCAGTACACTGTGCAGTGACTGCACTGGCATATAGACTTTATTCCCTACTCTACAGCAGACCTCAGAATGAAGATGAATGTATATTTTAAAATTATAAGAGTCTTATAACAATAAAGATGTAATGAAATTATAACAGTCTTATAACAATAAAGATGTAATGAAATTATAAGAGTCTTATAACAATAAAGATGTAATGAAATTATAAGAGTCTTATAACAATAAAGATGTAATGAAATTATAAGAGTCTTATAACAATAAAGATGTAATGAAATTATAACAGTCTTATAACAATAAAGGTGTAATGAAATTATAACAGTCTTATAACAATAAAGGTGTAATGAAATTATAACAGTCTTATAACAATAAAGATGTAATGAAATTATAACAGTCTTATAACAATAAAGATGTAATGAATTGCATACTTAAAACATTTCAACAATCTTACAAAAAGTCTGTGTCATTTTTTTAAGTTAGATCAACGGAGTTTCCATGCAATAAGTCTATGTCTTTATTTAAATTAGATTAGTGGAGTTTCCATGCAATAAGTCTGTGTCTTTATTTAAATTAGATTAGTGGAGTTTCCAAAGAGAAACAGAATAACAACTCACAAACACTTGCAGATATCACTATGTAGCATTAGGAAAGAGCAAGGTCTGCTGGTTCAATAATTAGCCAATCTGGCAACAGAAGGCAACTTGTTCATACCTCAGATCTGAACCTTATGGTTACTTTTTAGACCGAAGCTGGTAAAGGATAACCCATGCCATATGCAGGTGGTCCCATTTCATATCTTAGGGGTAACATTGGCTGGTGGGAAGTAGTAATTATCACACCTGATGTCACCTGAAAGAAAAAACAATATCTTCATTACTAAACAAGTTTTGGACCACACTAATTAGCCTGGATAGAAAGAAGAATCTTTCTTCTTTCTTCCTGAATTCACCCAAAGACTTCTAAAGAAATGGATAGTCCCCTTCATCATATGTCCTTTAAAGGACATTAAGTGGGCTGAGGTGCATTGCTTTGTGGTCTCTTTACGTCCTTCAGCCCACCACGTCTGACTTCAGTACAGCAATTTTGAGGACTTGGTTATCTTCCCTTTTTGATCCCTATTCACTTGGCCAGACTAAACAGGTTAGTCTGTTACAAGAGGCACAGTGAACAGGTGCAGTAAGATCTGGATGGTTCTGGTTCACCAATCCTGGCGCAAGCCGTCAGCTAGGAGTTGCTGACACTTTCCGGCTCTGTCGTTGTCAGATTTCCTTGCCCCAAGAAGGATCGAATGGAGAATAACCTAACACCCAAAACATAATTAAACTGGAAGTGTCCAGCAAAAAGGCACAGATATTGTAGATTGCAATACATCATGACACGAAACAAATTACACAAATAAAACAACACTACACCCAAGCATGTATACTGAGTGATTCGATGAGCATGATTAAAAAAGTGGAGGCGGGCTCTGTACGCATGCAATGGGTAGAGTCGTTGCAGAAATCCAAAATACATAAGGTCACCTTTGTCTATGTCCCTGGACATGCGGGAGTACGGGGAAATGAAAGAGCGGATAGGTTGGCTAGCTGCTCTGTCGTTGAGGGCGGGCAACCAATGGATCAGGCAGACATCATCAATGCCCTCCGAGATGTCGGAAGAGCACAGGACTTCGACAAAAACAGATCTACGTCACTTCTTCGGATGATGGAAATGGGAGTTAAGATGGGCACAGCCAGAAATGAGAAACTTAGTGGCCGTGTAAGAAGACTTATCAACCAACACAGAACTGGAATCGTCAGTCGCTGGACACTGAGGGAATTGCTGAGGAGGGGATCTGAGCACCTATGGACATGTTCGGAGTGCAATGATGATGACCCGCAAATAACTCAATAACTCAATTAACGAAACAAATTGTGCCTACTTAATGTCATTTTAAGGGCTGATGAGAAAGAGGAATGATCATCAGATGAATGCAAATGAAGAAGAGGAGAGTATGTGCAGTATTTCCTTTACAGACTTCTTTTTCTATTTCAACATACAGTTCTAGATGACCACATTGATGATTTTGAAAAAGAAAAGTCATCATCCTGAGATTGGTAATCATTGGAGCACTCTCAATGACATCTTCACAATTTCTTTCCAAATCTTCACAACAAGAGCTGCTTTCTGAGATGTGATGAAGGTTGATCCTGTCAATTCTTTGATGTTGTCTTCCCACTTCTGCTTGTCTGCCTTGTCTTCTTTAGTCTGGTAATGTACACTCTATCGAATGGTCTGTAGACTGTAATATGCCCATATCATTAAAATATTTGATGGGAGACCTAAATGCTAAGGTAGGATCAGACAACAGAGGCTTTGAAGAGATTATGGGAAAACATGGACTTGGAGATATAAACGAGAATGGAGAGATATTTGTGAATTTCTGCGCCCTTAATCAAATGAGCCTAGGAGGAACAATATTCCAACATAAAAGAATACACAAAGCTACATGGGTGTCACCAGATCATAGAACGGAAAATCAAATTGATCACATATGTATTAATAATAAGTTTAAGTCATCCTTACAGGATGTAAAAATATATAGAGGGGCAGATATAGCTTCTGATCATCATCTTCTGTTAGCCAAACTTAAATTAAATAAAAAGGTATACTACAACGAATAAGGGCAGAAAGTATTTCAATGTAGGGTTTCTTAAAGAACAAGGAATTAAAGATAAATTCGCAGTCACAATATCAAACAAATACCAAGTCCTCCAACAACTAGAAAATACAATAAATATAGAAGATCATTGGAAACAGGTAAAAAATATATGGAAAGAGACATGCGAAGAAACACTGGGGAAAAGAGAACGCCAGAATAAGGCATGGATGACAGCAGAGACCCTGGATAAAATTAAAGAAAGAAAGAACAAGAAAGCAGACATAAATAAAAGCAAAACAAGAAGTAATAAAGCCAAGACACAGGAAGCTTACACAGAGGTGAACAAAGAAGTGAGAAGATGCATTAAAAGGGATAAGAGGAAATATATAGATGAATTAGCTAAAGAGGCAGAAGAAGCAGCAAATAAAGGGAATATGAAAGAACTGTACAACAGCACAAAGAAATTAGGTGGAAAATACAAACAGATCAACGCCTTTATCAAAGATAAGAAAGGAAATCTGCTTAGTATATATAAAGGAACAAATGGAGAGATGGAAGGAGCACTTTGAAGAACTTTTGAACAGACCTGGCTCAAATAATCCTCCAGATATACTACCAGCAGAAGAAGAATTACACGTTAACTGCGGAAAACCAAGCAAAGAAGAAATAATGAAAGCCATCAAACTATTAAAAGATGGTAAAGCCACAGGACCAGATGAAATTCCTTCAGAAGCCATCAAAGCAGATATTATCACCTCTACCAAGATGTTACATAATCTATTGGATAAAATTTGGGAGAGGGAAGAAATACCTAAAGACTGGAGAGAAGGTTATATGATCAAACTACCAAAGAAAGGAAGTTTACAGGAGTGCACAAATTATAGGGGAATTATGCTACTATCAGTGCCAGGAAAAATATTAGGCAGAATCATTCTGGAGAGACTAAAAGAGGCTATAGAGAAACACTTGAGAGATGAACAAGCAGGTTTTAGGAAGAACAGATCATGTGCTGATCAAATAACTACTCTACGTATAATAGTTGAACAAAGTTTAGAACTAAAATCCCCACTTTATATTGGATTCATAGATTGCGAAAAGGCATTTGATAGTTTAGACAGAAGAATGCTTTGGAAGTTGCTGAGTCATTATGGAATCCCCATAAAGTTTATTAACCTGATAAAAACAATGTATGAAGGAACAAAATGTAGTGTGGTGCATGAAGGACAGCTTACAGAAGCATTTGAAATAAGAACAGGAGTAAGGCAAGGATGCCTTCTGTCTCCATTTCTCTTTCTACTGGCCATAGATTGGATTATGAAAATAACTCAAAACAACAGAAATGGGATCCAGTGGTCACTGACCAAACAACTTGATGATTTAGACTTTGCTGATGACATAGCTCTCCTATCACACAGCCACCAACAGATGCAAGATAAAATGAGTATATTAGATGAGAGATCACAACAGCTAGGACTAAAGATTAATAGAGATAAGACCAACATTATGAGAATTAATGCAGTTGGCAATAACCAAATAAAACTAGGAGAAATACCTCTACTAGACGTACAATCTTATATATATCTGGGCAGTAATATAGATAAAGAGGGAGGAACAGAAAACGATACAAAATAAGGATATCAAAAGCAAGAGGAGCTTTCATTGCACTGGGAAACATATGGAAATCCAAAGAAATTAGGCTAAATACAAAAATACAAATTTTCAACTCCAATGTTAAGTCGGTTCTATTATATGGCTGTGAAACATGGAGAATAACAAAATTGACAATCACGAAGGCACAGACTTTCATTAATGGATGCTTGCGCAGAATAAAGGGATGGAAATTGCAGGACAAAGTCACAAACGTGGAATTATGGAAATGTACCGGTCAAATACTAGTGGATAAAGAAATACAGCGAAGACGATGGCGATGGATAGGACACACACTACGGAAACCAACTGAGAGTATTACACACAGGCCCTTTTTTGGAATCCCCAGGGGAAAAGACAAAGAGGAAGACCAAGGAATTCTTGGAGAAGACAGATTGAAGCAGAGATGAAGATGATGGGAAGACATGGAATGATCTTAAAAGAATTTCAAAAAACAGAACGACTTGGAAAGTGTTTGTTGAAGACCTATGCTCCACTGGGAGCTAAAAGGTAGAAGAAGAAGATTAAAATATTTGTTCATTTACCCTTGACACTAAGTCTTTAATTGGCCCTATAAATCACTGGATTTTCTGTACATGTTCTTGTTGCTGATGCAATAGCTATATGATAAGACAAAATCTTTCTGTACATGTTCTTGTTGCTGACACAATCGCTATATGATAAGACAAAATCTTTCTGTACATGTTCTTGTTGATAACACAATCGCTATATGATAAGACAAAATCTTTCTGTACATGTTCTTGTTGCTGATGCAATAGCTATATGATAAGACAAAATCTTTCTGTACATGTTCTTGTTGCTGATGCAATAGCTATATGATAAGACAAAATCTTCCTGTACATGTTCTTGTTGCTGACACAATCGCTATATGATAAGACAAAATCTTTTCTGTACATGTTCTTGTTGCTGATACAATCGCTATATGATAAGACAAAAATCTTTCTGTACATGTTCTTGTTTGCTGATACAATCGCTATATGATAAGACAAAATCTTTCTGTACATGTTCTTGTTGCTGATATAATAGCTATATGATAAGACAAAATCTTTCTGTACATGTTCTTGTTGCTGATATAATAGCTATGTGATAAGACAAAATCTTTCTGTACATGTTCTTGTTGCTGATACAATAGCTATATGATAAGACAAAATCTTTCTGTACATGTTCTTGTTGCTGATATAATAGCTATATGATAAGACAAAATCTTTCTGTACATGTTCTTGTTGCTGATATAATAGCTATATGATAAGACAAAATCTTTATGTACATGTTCTTGTTGCTGATATAATAGCTATATGATAAGACAAAATCTTTCTCTACATGTTCTTGTTGCTGATACAATAGCTATATGATAAGACAAAATCTTTCTGTACATGTTCTTGTTGCTGATATAATAGCTATATGATAAGACAAAATCTTTCTGTACATGTTCTTGTTGCTGATATAATAGCTATATGATAAGACAAAATCTTTCTGTACATGTTCTTGTTGCTGATATAATAGCTATATGATAAGACAAAATCTTTCCCTACATGTTCTTGTTGCTGATACAATCGCTATATGATAAGACAAAATCTTTCTGTACCATCTTTTTACAGAGCCTGTATTCTTATTGTGATTATTATTTCAGTATCCCATCTTTTCATTAGTTTGGTTCTTTCTACAACAGTCAACAGCCATAAACAGCTAAATATAGCTCTCCATTAAAAGAGACTGGATATTGCAATATTCAACATATTTTATTTCTGTACATTGGGAAGAAATACAATGGAAGCTCAGCAGTCTTCTTCAGCTGTAGTGTTTGCTAGATGATTAGTCAATGTTTCTCTCCCCTTTGTTTCTTCAGTCAGTCCAACAAAGCAGTCACTGGTCAGGAAGCTGTCTGGCGTTTGGAAGAGCAACAAGGTTCCTCCACTTTGTAGTCTTTTTTTTTTGCTTAGTTTAGATTCTCCCCTTGTTTCCGTGGTCGCAGTCCAACAAAGCACTCAATGGCCAGGTATGCTGTGTGATGTCTTGAAGAGGGTAACAAGAAAGTTCCTCAACTTTTTTTACAATCTGTGGTCATCTTTTGCATGGTGCCCTAGGCAGGTGGTTATCCCAACTAGGCTACCAAGGCCCCCATGATTCCTCCTGGTTGCACCTCTGAAGTAGTTCTTGTTTGCTGATTCTGTATAAGTCCAAATATGCTGACAATATTTCTTTAGTAGGTTGTGTGAAATGATGGAGATGTTCACAAACATAAGATACATAATAAATAATATATGAAATATTGTGCTGAGTTTGTGATGGTTAACACTAACATTAGTTTGCCTCATCTCTCTATAGGTTTAGCTGCTTAACATCATTTTATGTTTATCTTTTATATATGAAGGAGCCACGATAGCTCACTGGTTAGTGAACTGGACTACAAAGGACAAAAGGTAGGGTTCGATCCCAGCCGACGGCTTCCGGGTTCACCCAGCCTTTAATGGGTACCGGATTTTTTCTGGGAAAGTGAAGCAGCACGGGCCTAATACCGATCACATTACCCCAAAAATCATGTGCCGAAGGTCTGTAAAATTTAATAGGTCTGTTAATATTTTTGCTGGTTCCCCGATTTAGTGCTACAATGCTTCCCAAATATGTGAAAATGAACTTCTGTTTTGACTGGTGATGAGATCTTCAAACTGAGGATGATGGCTTCTGAACCTTGTAATGTTTCCCCAACAGTTATTTCTCTTCACCATTCATCCTCAAAAGGATGTTAAGAAGGACATCATAGATCACTGTGTTGTCAGTTACAATAAAAAAAAAAAAGTAAAGTACCCCCGTCACACCAAGTGGCGAATAGGGAATATGGTGTTAGTGACCATAAATTTTACAGACCTTTGGCACATGATTTTTGGGGTAATGTGGTCGGTATTACGCTCGTGCCGCTTTACTTTCCCAGAAAAAAATCCGGTACCCATTAAAGGCTGGGTGAACCAGAAGTCATCGGTTGGGATCGAACCCGAACCTCTTGTCCTTTGTAGTCCAGTTCACTAACCACTGAGCTATCGCAGCTCCCTGTCAGTTACAATAAGTTGCAATAATTGCAACCTTCTTCCCAAAATATGAAATTTTTTAGTGCCAGATTGGCTTGTTTGTTTATATGGGAAGGTGGAGCAAGATCTTGATGAGCTTAGGTTCACTGATCCTGATGCAAGCAGTCAGCCATGAGCCCATGTTTTGTAAGATATCTTGGGCCCTACTCCACAAGTTTAAGACTGTAGATCCACACGTTCCCCCATACATTCAATTGGTCGATTTCACAGAAATCCATTCTGATCACTTAATAGTTCTATGCTCACCTGTCTCTTCTTTTTCTTCCCAGCTCACTCTGGAGCATAGGCTTTCAGGAAACTCCATCCAAGCCATTCTTTTAAGATTGTTCCATGTCTTCCCCATCCTCTTCATCTCTGCTTAGACAGATAGTACATATCTTTCTTGGATGGCGGAGTTACTTTTTCTACTTTATTTGACGTGTCCATGATTGTGAAGCTTTTGCGGCTCATTTTACTTATAGGATGGTCAATTCAATGCTCAACCTTCTTTAGTCATCTTTGCGAACATGCCTGGTAGGAACAGCGTTACAATTCTTTACTATCCTATCTGGCCCCAGCAGCACACGGGCCATGTTCATTGTTATTTGAGTTGATGGGGACTATTTCATCTTGAGGCAAGATGACTGCCTCGAGACAGAGAGGTTGTAGGTTCAAATCCCAGCTGCACCAGTTGGGATTTTTATTTATGATTTCTCTCTGTGGCAACCACCCCTGGTCTCAGCAGCGAGGCCTGGCTTGAAACGTCAATTACTCATGGATGGAAAATATATGAGTACCTCCAAAGACGGTGTTATCTCCCTGTGCAGTGAGGGACCCCCATGCACATGGCTGCCAGGGAAAAATGGATTAACATGCAAAATTCAAGCCGCGATAGCTCAGTGGTTAGTGAACTGGACTACAAAAGACAAGGGGTAGGTTCGATCCCAACTGACGACTTCCGGGTTCACCCAGCCTTAAATGGGTACCGGATTTTTTTCTGGGAAAGTAAAGCAGCATGGGTGTAATACCGACCACATTACCCCAAAATTCATGTGCTGAAGGTCTGTAAAATATAGGGTCACTAACACCATATATCCCTATACGCCACTTGGCGTGACAGGGGTACTTTACTTTTTACATGCAAGATTCAGTTCCTGGTCTCTAGGGACTTTGTCAGAGGTCAAAGTCGGCAAACATTAAAAAAAAAAAAAAAAAAGAAATAAATAAAAAATAAAAAAGAAAAAATTAAAAAAGAAAGAAAAAAGAAAAAGAAAGTTGAGTTGATATCACAGTATTATGGACATTTTCATAGGAACTTTGTTGCTCTCAGTGATCTGCAGATATTGAGGAAACTAAAGTAAGTATTAACAGTTGGTGATCTTACCCTCCTCTGACAGGCAAAGTAGCAGAAAACAATAAATTCAATCAGCATAGCAATCCACGTCAGAATTATAAACACAATCAATGCAGTGCACGTGTTTTTGAACTTGTCAAGATCTGCACAAGTCTTAAATGGTGTCTCTTTATAGCTATCCCATGGACGATCTCTGAAAAGTTAAAAAAAAAAAAAAAAAAAAAAAAAAAATTAATAACTTAATGCAGATCCATGAACAATCACATACTCTTATTGCTTGGACGAACAGTAGAGGGGATATGGGCGATGTCCCAAATGTAACAGTGAAACTGATTCCAAGAATAGAATATAACAAAACAGACATAAATTAAAAAAAATTGAAGGGACTTCTTCTTCTTCTTCTTCTTTCCTTCCTCATTTGCCTTTCAGCGTCCAGGGGAGATATAATTTGTGGTCTTTTGCTCTTCTGTTCACCTCTGCTGCTGTTATGTTTCCTAGTGCTTCTAATATTTCATCGATTCATCTTTTTCGTGGTCGACCTTTGGGTCTGGTGTTCTCACAACGTTTGTTGAAGCTTGTTGTGTTTTGTTTTGTTCTTTCTGCCTTGTCACGTGCCCAAACAATTTTATCTGTTGTTTCCTTATATATTCTATGGCAGGGGCTATTCCTAGCTTTTTTCTCAGTTCTTCATTTCTGATCTTATCTCTCAGACTGTTTCCTGTCATTCGTCTAACACATTTAATCTCTTTAGAGGTTATTTTTCTTATTGTTCTTGCATCTAGGGTCCAGATCTGGCATTGGTAGCACAACGTTGGAATTAAGATTGTATTGCATAGTGCTCGTTTTGCCTCCATAGTTATTTCCTTGTTGGACAGTAGTGGTGATAACTGTCCAATGATTTGACAAGCTTTGTTGCATCTTGATTCTATCTCTGCTGTTTGAGAATTATCGTTTGTCATTAGACTTCCTAGGTATTTGAATTCCTCTATTTGTTTTAGTTGTCTGCCTTCTATAGTTATGTTGATGTTCTGTTTATTTTTGGCGACATTCATGACTTCTGTTTTGTTGATTTTCATGTTGTATTTTGTGCCTTTCACTGTTCTGCTCAGTTGTAATCCATTCTTTCACTGTTCTGCTCAGTTGTAATCCATTCTTTCACTGTTCTGCTCAGTTGTAATCCATTCTTTCACTGTTCTGCTCAGTTTTAATCCATTCTTTCACTGTTCTGCGCAGTTGTAATCCATTCTTTCACTGTTCTGCTCAGTTGTAATCCATTCTTTCACTGTTCTGCTCAGTTGTAATCCATTTTTTCACTGTTCTGCTCAGTTGTAATCCATTTTCTCACTGTTCTGCTCAGTTGTAATCCATTCTTTCACTGTTCTACTCAGTTGTAATCATTCTTTCACTGTTCTGCTCAGTTGTAATCCATTCTTTCACTGTTCTGCTCAGTTGTAATCCATTCTTTCACTGTTCTGTTCAGTTGTAATCCATTCTTTCGCTGTTCTGCTCAGTTGTAATCCATTCTTTCACTGTTCTACTCAGTTGTAATCCATTCTTTCACTGTTCTACTCAGTTGTAAGTCATTCTTTCACTGTTCTACTCAGTTGTAATCCATTCTTTCACTGTTGCTGTACTCAGTTGTAATCCATTCTTTCACTGTTCTACTCAGTTGTAATCCATTCTTTCACTGTTCTACTCAGTTGTAATCCATTCTTTCACTGTTCTACTCAGTTGTAATCCATTCTTTCACTGTTCTACTCAGTTGTAAGCCATTCTTTCACTGTTCTACCCAGTTGTAATCCATTCTTTCACTGTGCTACTCAGTTGAAATCCATTCTTTCACTGTTCTACTCAGTTGTAATCCATTCTTTCACTGTTCTACTCAGTTGTAATCCATTGTCTTTCACTGTTCTGCTCCCCAGTTGTAATCCATTCTTTCACTGTTCTACTCAGTTGTAATCCATTCTTTCACTGTTCTGCTCAGTTGTAATCCATTATTTTCTTTCACTGTTCTGCTCAGTTGTAATCCATTCTTTCACTGTTCTGACCCTGCAGCTGCTGTTGACGTAGAGACTTTTAATAAGGTTGGTTAGATGTTGTTTTACTCCGTATGTTGTTAGTGTCTCCCACAGATGTTCTCTGTTTACTCTGTCGAATGTTTTTTCCTGGTCAATGAAGGCTATGTATAAGTTTTGATTGTGTTCCGTCGTTTTTTCTGCAAGCTGTTTTAATGTGAATAGTGCGTTGGTACATCCTCTGTTTTTTCGGAACCCCATTTGAGAATTGTTTAACTGTAGTTCTATTATTGGTCTCAGCCTTTTTCCAAGAAATTGAAGGGACATTTAAAAAAAATACTCAGTGAGGGCTACAAGATTTATCCTGACAAGCATGAAAAAGACTTAGCATTACGTAAAAATATTTGAATGCAGAGAGAGGGATATATATATATATATATATATATATATATATATATATATATATATATATATATATATATATATATATATATATATATATATATATCAGTGGAAGAGATTGATCACTTTGTCTATTTTAGAAGTCATATTGATCGGGAAGGAGAAAGTAAAGTAAAAGTAAAGAAATTAGAATCAGAATAGCTCAAGCAGCAATGTCCTTCAAAAGCCTTGAGATGATGTGGAAATCAAAGCTCATCAGCACAAAAACAAAACAGACTATTCAAATCAAACGTACTATCAACCCTTACGTACGCATGCAAGAGCTGGAAAACAACAAGATATATATATATAGAAACAAAATTAAACGCATATGAAAATAAATGTCTAAAGAAAATACTTGGTGTAGCATGGAACGAATTCAGAACAAACGAGGAATTAGAGAAATCGCCAATAAACCACTAATATCAACATTTAGCAAGAAAAGATGATGGTCATATGTTGGACATGTGATGAGAAGAAATAATAACTGAATAGCAAAACAAGCCCTCATGTGGGAAACAACAGGTAAGAGGAATAAAAGACAGACCCAGTGAGACACTGAGAAGAACATTTATCAGAGATGCAAATGCAGGAATTGACTCCCTCAATGAGATCGAGATGCTTGTACAGAACAGAGATATATGGCGAGATTTGATAAAAGATCTTTGCAAGGATTTGGACTGCTAGAAAGAAAATTTTGAAAAGAGAAAGAATATCTGTATCTATGCCCTATGGGCCGGTCATGACTTGAAAGGTCAATCGATATATATATATATATATATATATATATATATATATGAACAGAAAATTGAAGCCTTTGAAATGTGGATTTATAGAAGAATAGATAGAATTGGATGGAAACAAAAGATAACAAACGATGAAGTTTAAAAACAACTGAAAATAAAAAGAGAACAACTAAATACAATTAAGACAAGACAAATGAAATTTTTGGGGCATGTTAAAAGACACAACAGCCTATTAAAAGTAATATTGGAAGGAAAAATACAAGGTAAAAGAGGCAGAGGCAGACCAAGACTAACATGGACGAGTAACATCAAAAGATGGACAAGTCAATCAATCTACGTCAGCCTGCACCATCAAAGTAAGAAACAGAGTAGAATGGCGATCCATGGTAGCCAACCTTCGTTGCGGAGAAGGCACACGATGATGATGATGATTTATTGGCAGTTTCTTTGACTGTCAATATTCTTTAGTAGCTACCTGTAATATTCACTCAAAAAAGATCTGAAACTGACCAAATATATGTAAACTTTGTTTATTTTCTCAGACAATTACTTCTCTTTATCATCCGTTCTTAAAAGAATATTAAATGGGAATACATGCATTGTGCTATGGTTTATAGAAGCAAGAAAATATGTTCCTTGTGGCCCAGTGCATCCTCCCTCAGCATTATTCTTTTAGGTGCCAGTCTGCCTTTCCTCTTCAATCCTATCTCACTTGGCCACATTGGTTAATCTGTTTACACGCCCACTGTGGTGTATGTTACTTTGCTAACTGATCCCTTTCAGTTTAAGTGCTGTTAGCTGTCTAGACCTCAATCATTTCTAAAGCTGGGCTTTTACCATTTTTTTTACCATCTGGTTGAATTAATTATCATGCAAGAATTCCTCACCTGCACATGCAGCTATTGTCTGTGGTGATGCAGTGTCTAGACTGTGAATTCTGTGCAATGACGTAAAAGAGAAACACCAGTCCAGCAATCACGAAGATGACGACCACGATGAGAAGGGATATCATTGCAAAGACACATGTAACCACATGCTAGGAAAATAAATTAAGTGCTTTGGTGATAGCTTTATGTGATAAATAGTATTTAAATTTGTATGTTTGCTCTTTCACATTATTTGATTATTTTTTTCACTTCTTCTGCATTCATTTTTACAGCAATTCCATATCATCATCCACCCTTGAAAGGATGTTAAATGGAATTAAGGGTGTTGTGTTATTGTTTATAGCAAGCTGTGATATTCTGTGTCTTACAGCCACATTTGACTTCAGCAAGACAGTTTTGAGAGTAGTGTTCCTATTTACTTAGCCAGGATGGTTAGTCTGTTTCCAGAGGCACTGTAGGGATGCGGAGTAGAATCTTGATCTACTGATGCCATTGACACCAGCAGTCAGCTATGAGTCAATTATCACTTTCAGACAGGTCTGGTGTGAGTTTTGACTGACATTTAGTTATTAATAACATAGTTTGTGGATCAATTCTTTTTGTTCAATGACATACAATATATATATTGCAGAGAATATAGCAAAGAAATTAGAATCAGAATAGCTAAAGCAGCAATGTCTTTCAGAAGCCTTGAAAAGTTGTGGAAATCAAAACTCATTAGCACAAACACAAACTTAGACTATTCAAAATGTACTATCAATCCTTACGTATGCGGTCTATTGTATCTTGGTCTACGCCCTATGGGCCGGCTACAGCTAGAAAGGTCATATAGATATATATATATATATATATATATATATATATATATATATATATATATATATATATATATACCTTTCACCTTTCGAGTCATAGCTGGCCATGCATAGACACAGATAATCCTTCTCTAATTAAAATTTTTATTCTAGCAGTTTTCAATCCTTGTAAAGATCTTTTATCAAATCTCGCCACTTGTCTCTGTTCTGTGCAAGCAGCTATATCTCATTGTGGGAGCTGATTCCTGCTGCTCTTGCCTCTCTCATCATGTTTTTCTCAGTGTCTCTCTGGGTCTTCCTTCTTTCCTCTTACCTGTTGTTTCCCACATGAGGGCTTGCTTTGCTATTCGGTTATTATCTCTCCTCATCACATGTCCAAAATATGACCATCGTCTTTTCCTGATTACTGAAGATATTAGTGGTTGATTGGTGATTTTTCTAATTTCCTTGTTTGTTTTGAATTCGTTCCACGCTATACAAGTATTTTCCTTAGACATTTATTTTCAAATGCGTTCTACTTTGTTTCTATGTCTCTTGTTCTTTTCCAGCTTTAACGCACATATGTATGGGTTGATGGTACATTTGATTTGAATAGTTTAAGTTTTGTGTTTGTGCTGATGAGTTTTGATTTCCACAACTTTTCAAGGCTTCGAAAGACATTGCTGCTTTAGCTATTATATATATATATATATATATATATATATATATAGATATATATATATATATATATATATATATATATATAAAGTAAAGTACTCCGTCATTCCGTCATGCCAAGTGGCGTATAGGGAATATGGTGTTAGTGACCATACATTTTACAGACCTTCAGCACAGCATGTGATTTTTGGGGTAATGTGGTCGGTATTACGACCGTGCCACTTTTACTTTCCCAGAAAACAATCCGGTACCCATTAAAGGCAGGGTGAACCAGAAGCCGCCGGTTGGGATCGAACCCTACCTCTTGTCCTTTGTAGTCCAGTTCACTAACCACTGAGCTATCACGGCTCCCTCTATATATATGTGTATAAATTACAAATATATAATTAATAAAATAATTTTATATATAATAAATTGACAGGCAGATTAAGTTTTCTGGGGAAGTACAAAACACTGGTAATTTTGTCCAGTGATAGCTCCGTGACAACAAGCATCAGATATGTACTGGAAATATTTTTCTGAGGAAAAGAGCCCTGGTTAAAATGTGACATTCCAGGTAGGACATGAATGGAACAGGAGTAGCTGTTAGAGAAGACCACTATTTGTATTGTTTCTTAGCGAATCAATTCAGAGGATCAGAGGAAGAGGTATGTTTATAGCACTCGGAAAAAATAACAAATAATCAACAACAGAAAAACTCAACTAACTAAAAAATTAGCTATCGTGGACAATGTCTTATGCGCAGGTGTTCTCATGACTATAGCATAAGGCTGCGATCACAGCTCGGAAATACATTGTGCATCTGTATTTTTCCTATTATTTTCCTCCTCTGGGAGATAATTGTCTTAATAAGAAAAATACAGATACACAATGTATTTCCGAGCTGTGATCACAGCCTTATGCTATAGTCATGAGAACACCTGCGTGTCAGACATTGTCCACGATAGCTAATTTTTTAGTTAGCTGAGTGGCAGTGTTCCCTAGCATTTGGCTTTTCGTGGCAAGGCCCTGTGCCACTGAGTACGGGTTTGATCCTGCTTTGGTCCATATATTGTTCTTTGTTTTTTTTTCTGTTGTTGATTATTTGTTAATTTTCCGAGTGCTGTAAACATAGCTCTTCCTCTGAATTGATTCGCTGATTATCACCTCAGAAGTTTCCCTCTATAATAATATTCATTTATTATTATTTGTCTCCTGTATTGTTTCTTATCAACACATCTAAGACGCTAACTCTGACTGCAATAAATCTCACTTTTCCAGAACTAAAACAGCTATAGTTGCCCTGAAGCTGACTTTGCTGCTCTTTTATTATGGGCTTTTCCATGCTCTGGGCATAAATTCATGGCCACTTTAACCTCTAAAAAGCTTAGCACAATATTACCTCATTTCTAGGGTCTTGGATAGTGGGGAGATTATTAAACAATTTGGGTTGAGAATAAAGGCAGCATGATCAGTGCAGTGATCACTTAGTGTTCAGGTTTGTATATCACACCTGACAGAAAATGACCATAGAACCTACCAGAAATCTGACCTGTGTACCTGACTTCAAAATGACAGATCTCATCCATTAGCCCACCAATTTCTCACTAGACACATCAAAAGCATAACATATTATTTCTTCACTAAATAGCACATTTTCATTCATTCATTTTCATTCATATTCTCCACAATTGATGATGGTTGTTTCTAAAAAAGTCCCATAGATGAGCCTTCCATAGTAGTTGTCCTGCATAGTGTTTCTCTTGGTCTGCCTTGTTTTTTTTTTTACCAGATGGTTTCCACATGAATGTCTAATGGAGAAAAGTCTTTTTCCATCCATTCTGAGCACATAAAAAAAGTGAAGAGCCCCATCACACCAAATAGCGTCTAGGGAATATGGTGTTAGTGATCATAATTTTTACAGACCTTCGGTATATGATTTTTGGGTAATGTGGACGGTATTACACCTTGTGCCGCTTTACTTTCCCAGAAAAAATCCAGTACACATTTAAGGCTGGGTGAACCAGGAGGGCATCCATCAGCATTGAAGCTGACCTCTAGTCCTCTTTAGTCGAGTTCACTAACGAATGAGCAATCGCGGCTCCCATTCTGAGCATAAGACCGATGTAATTTCAAACTCAAATGTTAAGGCGGTCCTATTACATGGCTGTGAAACATGGAGAACAACAAAATTGACAATCACGAAGATACAGACTTTCAATAATGGATGCTTACGCAGGATAAAAGGATGGAAATGGCAGGACAAAATCACTAACATAGAATTATGGAAATGTACCAGTCAAACACCAGTGGATAAAAGAGATACAGCGAAGACGATGGCGCTGGATAGGACACACACTACGGAAAGCCAACTGAGAGTATTACACAACAGGCACTTTTTGGAATCCCCAGGGGAAAAGACAAAGAGGAGACCAAGGAATTCTTGGAAAAGACAGATAGTAGCAGAGATGAAGATGATGGGGAAGACATGGAATGATCTTAAAAGAATGGCAAAAAACAGAACGACTTGGAAAGTGTTTGTTGAAGACCTATGCTCCACTGGGAGCTAAACAGGTAGAAGAAGAAGAAGAATTCCAAAGCCTTTTTTCATAAAGCTCAACATGTATTCTTCACAGTTGTTTGTTCTAATCTCAAAGTAGTAGTTTAGTTTCTAAATTTTTTAAACAAAGGCGTTTTTTACAATAGCGGCTTGTTAAACCTCTGATCAATGGTTCTATACCAAGTGAGAGAAAATACAAATCCTTCATTTTGGATCAACTGGAAACATGTGAGAGCTGGAAAACAACAAGAGACATAGAACCAAAGGTGAACGCATTCGAAAATAAATATGTAAGGAAAATACTTGGTATAGTGTGGAACGAATTCAAAACAAATGAAGAAATTAGAGAAATCACTAATCAATCACTAATATTCAGTAATCAAAAAAAAAGACGATGGTCATATGTTGGACATGTGATGAGGAGAGATAATAACCGAATAACAGAGCAAGCCCTCATGTGGCAAACAACAGGTAAGAGGAAAAGTCATATGTTGGACATGTGATGAGGAGAGATAATAACCGAATAACAGAGCAAGCCCTCATGTGGCAAACAACAGGTAAGAGGAAAAGAGGCAAATCCAGAGAGACACTGAAAAGAACATTGATCAGAGAGGCAAGAGCAGCAGGAATTGGCTCCCTCAATGAGATAGAGCTGCTTGCACAGAACAGAGACAAATGGCGAGATTTGATAAAATATCTTTACAAGGATTGGAAACTGCTAGAACAAAAATTTAGATAAGAGAAAGAGCATCTGGGTCTATGCCCTATAGGCCGGCTACGGGTCGAATGGTCAATAGTTAGATAGAATTTTAGTTCTAATAATAAAAATATTGCTACATTTATTGAATGAAGAAGTTGTGAGAAAACTACATTCCTCTCTGTTCTGAGACTGATATTTTATAGAATTGGATATTCTAGAATAGTTAATTTTTAAGTTGCTGATATTTAGACAAACAAATGAAAAGACGATTAGAAGTCACAGACACGGGATTTCTTAGAAGAGAAGAATGTTGAAAGTTCCCTGGACAGCTAAAAAGACCAATGAGGAAGTTCTCAATGAGGTCAACAAAAAAGGGAGCTCCTAAAAAACATCACAAAGAAACAATCAACATTTCTCAGGCACATCATGAGAAAAGGAAAGTTGAAATACTTGGTTACAACTGGCAAAATAAAAGGAAAGAGAGATCACAGACGACAAAGAGAGAAAATACTGGATAGCTTGGTGTCATGGCATGGAAAACAGTCAACAACAGAACTGATACGATGCACTGTAGATAGAAGATTGTGGAAGGGCATGATTGCCTACGCCAACCGGTAGGGCACATGATGATGATGATGATATTTAGTAAAAAAAAAAAACGTTTATGAGAAAAAATATTTCAAAATTTGACAAATTTAACCCTTTCTGATGTAATTTAAACCATAATTTAACAACAAATTTTCCAAAAGTCTCTTATCATCATTCTTATTGTACCGTAGAAGAATTATACTCAAATTATGATTCAGAACTGAGAAAATTTTCCAAGACTACTAAAATATTATCAACAAACGGCTGTGCTGTCTAGTTTCAAGATCATCTAAACCAGAAACATCATTACCATGCACTTGTTCTGGGTAAAGGCTGCAATGACTCCCAACACTCCTGGAACAATATACTGAAAAGAAAAAAAATAAAAGGCTTTGTAAAAAAAAATGATGATTCATCTTGTGCTGTTAGAAAGTAGAAAGGATAAATGGGGAAGTTACTCTAGTGGAGCCTTCCACATGAAGAAGATATCTGGTTTGACCCACATTTGGGCTTAAGACATCCCTCAGCACTTAATGTGAAAGCCACCAGTAACTCATAGCTGACTGAGTGAGCATGAATGAGTGAACCACAAATGGATTAAGATCCTACTACACCTCCCGGTGATGAGCCTGGAAAGAATTAACAAGCCTAGACCTAAATTAATAGTAATCAAAAGGGAAGGAAACTTGCTATCTAAAAATACTACAGTGTAGTTGGATGTGTTGGGCCAAAAAGTACAACTATTACAACTTGCATCAAACACAACATATTTATGTCCTTTAGCACCCTTTAAGGGTGAGCAATGTGGACATGTAGTTGTTAGATAAATGCTGAAAACAAGAAACACATTTTAGTGTACTATGTACAGATTGGGGAACCACGATAGCTCAGTGGTTAGTGAACTGGACTACAAAGGACAAGGGTTTGATCCCAACCGACGGCTTCCGGGTTCACCCAGCCTTTAATGGGTACCGGATTTTTTTCTGGGAAAGTAAAGCGGCACGGGCGCAATACCGGCCACATTACCCCAAAAATCATGTGCCGAAGGTCTGTAAAATTTATGGTCACTAACACCATATTATAGTGAGGAACATATTGAAAAGCAAAACCTTTTGTACTTAACTTCATCGACTTCAAAAAAGCATTGATAGTATTCATAGAGATTCTTTGTGGAAAATTCTGAAGCAATATGTTTACCATCAAAAATCATAAATATTATCAAAGACATGTATGATGGTTACACATGTGCAGTCGAACAGAGGAAGGACTGAGCGAATGTTTCCCAATAGAAACTGGGGTTAAACAAGGATGTATTTTATCGCCCTTGTATTTGGAATTGTTATGGACTTCATAATGAAGAAATGCTGCACTGGTAATAAAGCATCGAATGGATACAAGGAGACCATTTGGAGGACCTCGACTTTGCTGATGACATAGTTCTCATCAGCAGTCAGATAAAAACGATGCAGGAAAACACAAATGAACTATCATCAATAGCCAGCAAAATTGGGCTTGAGGTCAATCATGAAAGACTAAAGTCATGAAAAGTTTAATCCACAAGTGACAAAATATACATGAAAACAAACCAGTAGAAGAGATCGATCACTTTATCTATCTTGGAAGTCACATTGATCGAGAAGGGGATACGAGCAAAGAAATTAGAATCAGACTGGCTAAAGCAGCAATGTCTTTCAGAAGCCTTGAAAAGTTGTGGAAATCAAAACTCATTAGCACAAACACAAAACTTAGGCTATTCAAATCAAATGTACTATCAACCCTTACGTATGCGTGTGAAAGCTGGAAAACAACAAGAGATATAGAAAAGTTGAACGCATTCGAAATAAATGTCTAAGGAAAATACTTGGTATAGAATGGAACGAATTCAAAACAAACGAGGAAATTAGAGAAATCGCCAATCAACCACTAATATCTTCAGTAATAAAGAAAAGACGATGGTCATACGTTGGACATGTGATGAGAAGAGATAATAATCGAATAGCAAAGCAAGCCTCATATGGGAAACAACAGGAAAAGAAAAAGAGGAAGACCCAGGGAGACACTGAGAAGAACATTGATGAGAGAGGCAAGAGCAGCAGGAATCGGCTCCCTCAATGAGATAGAACTGCTTGCACAGAACAGAGACAGATGGCGAGATTTAATAAAATATCTTTAAGAAACTGCTAGAACAAAAATTCATATAGGAGAAGGTTATCTTGGTCTACGCCCTATGGGTTACGGCTCGAAAGGTCAATAGATAGATAGAACACCATATTCCCTATACGCCACTTGGCGTGACGGGGGTACTTTACTTACTTATGTACAGATTGTTGTGTATAGATTTGTGTGGACATGGATCAAGTACTTCAATAAAGGATGATTTATTTAAGGAAGACCTACTGCAGTGATGAATATCTATCAGCAATTTGATGAGTCAGGTTCTAAAGGTCTATTACTCTGACAGGTCAGGAGAACTATTACACAATTAGCATCAATAGTTTCAAATTTGAACAAGATAATGGTTGTTTAACTAAATAACTAATATTTGTATTATTTAGCAGAAGTATTTTGAGTTTATATTAATCTCTTTATGATTTCATCTACTCAATTTCATAATTGATTTTTGTTGGTTCCTTTTGAGCTATCAGCACATAAGACAGAAATAGTAATCTCTTCATGACTAACAATTAATTGTTATTAAATTGTTATTAGTACTTGTGTGTTCTAATTCTTACTGTTCTAATGTATTCTACTTCTTCATTTTTCTACTTGTGATTACATTCTATTTTCTCACTGTTCTATTTTGTTCTGGTCTCTACTGTAATCACTGTTTTACCTTTGTGTGCATTGTTGTTTGTTTACTGTTGTAATCTATTCTTTCACTGTTCTACTCAGTTGTAATCTATTCTTTCACTGTTCTACTCAGTTGTAATCTATTCTTTCACTGTTCTACTCAGTTGTAATCTATTCTTTCACTGTTCTACTCAGTTGTAATCTATTCTTTCACTGTTCTACTCAGTTGTAATCTATTCTTTCACTGTTCTACTCAGTTGTAATCTATTCTTTCACTGTTCTACTCAGTTGTAATCTATTCTTTCACTGTTCTACTCAGTTGTAATCTATTCTTTCACTGTTCTACTCAGTTGTAATCTATTCTTTCACTGTTCTACTCAGTTGTAATCTATTCTTTCACTGTTCTACTCAGTTGTAATCTATTCTTTCACTGTTCTACTCAGTTGTAATCTATTCTTTCACTGTTCTACTCAGTTGTAATCCATTCTTTCACTGCTCTACTCAGTTGTAATACATTCTTTCATTGCTCTACTCAGTTGTAATACATTCTTTCATTGTTCTGCTCAGTTGTAATCCATTCTTTCACTGTTCTGCTCAGTTGAAATCCATTCTTTCATTGTTCTACTCAGTTGTAATCCATTCTTTCATTGTTCTACTCAGTTGTAATCCATTCTTTCATTGTTCTACTCAGTTGAAATCCATTCTTTCATTGTTCTACTCAGTTGTAATCCATTCTTTCATTGTTTTGCTCAGGTGTAATCCATTCTTTTATTGTTCTACTCAGTTGTAATCCATTATTTTACTTCTACTTCTAAAAGGATAAAACAAGCCTGATCAACTAATCTACCACACAAATAATTTTTGTCATTGTTTGTCCATCAGTGTCAATGAGGTTCACTGAGTCATTGTTTACTGTTAAAGTGGATTAGTTGTTTACTGCTAATATGGGTTAGTTGTTTACTGCTAATGTGGGTTTTTTGTTTACTGTTAAAGTGGGTTCGTTGTTTATTGTTAAAGTGGGTTAATTGTTTACTGTTAAAGTGGGTTAGTTGTTTACTGTTAAAGTGGATTAACAGTTTACTGTTAAAGTGGGTTCATTGTTTACTGTTAAAGTGGGTTCATTGTTTACAGTTAAAGTGGGTTCATAGTTTACAGTTAAAGTGGATTCATTGTTTACTGTTAAAGTGGGTTCATTGTTTACAGTTAAAGTGGGTTCATAGTTTACAGTTAAAGTGTGTTGTTTACTGTTAATGTGGATTAATTGTTCACAGTTAAAGTGGGTTCATTGTTTACTGTTAAAGTGGGTTCATAGTTTAATGTTAAAGTGGGTTCATTATTTACTGTTAAAGTGGGTTCATTATTTACTGTTAAAGTGGGTTACTAATTTACTGATAAAGTAGTTCAGAGAAGGCTGATGAGGTTAAAACAAACCCCTCATTGTAGCAGACTCTTCAGGACAAGGAGTCATTGTTGAAATGATATATTTAATGAATTTTAAATTGTAACAAACTATGAGTTTTAGACTTTAGAATAGAATGGCTTTACTGCAGGTAGGGCTTTCTCATATCTGCTCAGCCTTCATTCCAGTAACCAACAAAGTCTTCATCTAGATCTTTCATAATGTTCTTTTGAATGTGTTGCATTTTGTAAAATTGTGTGTTTTTACATTTAAAAAAACTGTTTTATTGAATGTGTTGTATAAATCATACACAGCTCAAAATTGGCACTTCTGGGTCACCATAATGGCCGCCAAGCACAGCATAATTTCCATGTGCCGCCTGCACTAATTCTAGTATAGACTTCATGATCATTAAGCGTGCCCAAGAGTTGCTGTCCCAACAAATGAAGTCAGGCCGCCACTTCAATGAAACACTCGATCCAACCGCAGTCCAGCTGGTGGCTAATCTGCAGTCAAACACAGATTACATATCTTGTCCCAAGGCAAAGCCAGGACCTGGTACCGTTGCACCACACTCCAAACAGTGAATATCTGGGATCTAGCATAACTAACAATGGAGGCTGCCAGAAGGAGATCAAAAGAAGATTACCAATAGCAAAACAAAAATTAAATGCCACGAAGAACATGTGGTACAATACCAACAAGAAAGTAAAATTACGATTACTGAGAGCATCTATCTTTCCATTACAACAAAAGGCTGTGAACCATAAGGCTGTGAACCATAAACAATCTCACAAACAACAAAGAAGAAAATTGATTAATTTGGAACTAAATGTAACAGAAAAATCCTTAAAATGCCTTGGATGATAAAGAGCAATGAAGACATATTATAGGACTTAAACATTGGAAAGAACTGGCTAATAAATAGCCCTTCTAAAGAAGAAATTTAAATACTATGGTCACATTAAAAGACACAGTGTGCTGGAAAGAACAGTAATGGAAAATATAATTCCAGGAAAACTAGATAGTGGCAGACCAAGAAGGAGGTGGTTCCATGATATTAAAGAGAGTCTGAACATGAAAACAGAAGAAGTGGATTACCTGGTTTGAGATAGAGATTTTTTCAGAGGGGCTGTGATGAATACAATGTTCTGCTTAGGACATGCAACATAAAGATGATTTAATGGAAAAAAAAAAAACATTTCTTGATGCAAAAAAAAATAGGCAAAATTTAGGAAGAATAAAGTTTGAATATCTTGGTTCATTGCTAACAAACAACAAAAAGATTATAAAGCAGAAAAAAATCATGAACATAGTTATGAATAATATTAAACAACAGCACAAAGCATAGCAAGGAACTGATAAAGTAGAAAAGAAAACTTAGATTTCTAACAACCGATATTTTTCCTATAACAACATATGAGTTGTAAATTGTGGATTATCAAAGATTCACTGAAAAATCCATCAATGTCTTCAAATTAAAATGTTACAGAAAAATACCGGAATGCCATGGATTTAAAAAAAAAACATGACTATTCTGTAACAAATTCATATTCCACAAAACTGCCACATTTTTTAAAATGTATAACTGTGAAAGGTTTTTTAATGTAAACAAAGCATTAAACATCTTCTTCTTCTTCTACCATTTTAGCTCCTGTGGAGCATAGGTCTTCAACAAACACTTTCCAAGTCGTTCTGTTTTTTGCCATTCTTTTAAGATCATTCCATGTCTTCCCCATCATCTTCATCTCTGCTTCTATCTATCTTCTCCAAGAATTCCTTGGTCTTCCTCTTTGTCTTTTCCCCTGGGGATTCCAGAAAAGGGCCTGTTGTGTAATACTCTCAGTTGGCTTCCGTAGTGTGTGTCCTATCCAGCGCCATCGTCTTCGCTGTATCTATTTATCCACTTGTATTTGACTGGTACATTTCCATAATTCTATGTTAGTGATTTTGTCCTGCCATTTCCATCCTTTGATTCTGCGTAAGCATCCATTTATGAAAGTCATTAAACATCTTGCTATCCGAGATAACTACATCGGAGTTCACTTCCCAGATACCAGGGAAAAACCATGTAAAACCATGAAGAAAATGAATTTGAAGAGAAAATTCAAATCGCCTATGGTAGAGTTCAAACCAAGTACAGGCAGAAATCTTACCACCTAGACCAGACAGTTCCCATTTTTGCTACTAAAAGTGTAACTAGAATTTATTAACAACAGAAAAGTTAGTCAACGATCAGCTTTAATTTACCAAATTGTTACTAACATAGCAAAACCATTTCAGTTGAGTACGAGGAAATGAAAGAGCAAACAGGTTGGCTAGCTGCGTTTTCATTGAGGATGGCCAACCAATGGATCGGGCGGACATCATCAATGCCCTCTGAGATGTGGGAAGGGCTCAGGACTTCGACAACATGAGTCCACGTCACTCCTTCGGATGAAAGGGATGGGAGTTAAGATGGGCACAGCAAGAAAAGAGAAACTTAGTGGGCGTTTAAGAAGACTAATCAACCAACACAGAACTGGAGTCGTCAGTCGCTGGACACTGCGAGACTTGCTGAGGAGGGGCTCAGATGCATATGGACATGTTCAGAGTGCAATGTTGATGACCCACAAATAACTCAATAACCATTTAAGTTTCAATCTTACCACAGTAAACTTACCAACAGACCGAGAATCCATAAGAATCCAACTATAAGTTCCAATAAGACATAATGTTTATAAATACGGTGTTGCCCATACATGACCACTGCCTGCCAAAGAAGCACAGCTGTAATGATGCCTGGGGAAGAATCAACAAAAGCAAAAGTTAACAAAATAGAAAAAAAGTGTGTTAACTCTTTCCGTACATTTCGCCGCACAGTACGTCACTCTCAATTTGTTTAGTGTAAACCGTCATCAAACCATATTCTTTTTTTCATGTCTTGTATCATCTTGGTTACAGTGAAATCTTATACCTTGTTCAGTTATCTAAAAATTTATAAATAATATGTTGCATGTTATATAAATATGAATATGTAGATTGATTTTTAAAAGCATAAAAAAATTTCTCCCTAAAATCTCTTCCTTTGCATTGATAAAAAGATTCTGTACGGAAAGAGTTAACTCTTTATAGCCAGAATTTTAAAATAAATTTGTTACAAGATGGAATGAGATTATTTTTCCTCTATTCTGGAAAAATATGGTGGTAAAGTTGTTTGGTGTTTACAGAGAGCTCAGTTTTTAAGTTGTACTTCATATCTTCTTTTTTTTTCATTTTTATGTGTTTTTTTCTAGTAAATCAGAAAAAAAAAAGTGACTAAGTACTTATTGTTTTATGGAAGTCACACGGAATGATTGTCACATGTGCCAATATGGCATCCACAGAGGATACCCTCACCCCAAGCATTAACTGACCGGGCATCTATTCTTGTGTCTACAATCAACTTCTGTTTTGTTCTACTTCATATTTCATTCACTAAGGTCTATAACTAAATAATTGTCCCCTCTATGAATTGGTTTTTGAGTTATCAAGTTATTTGTGGGTCATCAACATTGCACTCCGAACATGTCCATAGGTGCTCAGATCCCCTACTAAGCCAGTCTTGCAGTGTCCAGCGACTGATGACTCCAGTTTTATGTTGGTTGATAAGTCCTCTTATACGCCCACTACGATTTCTTGTTCTGGCTGTGCCCATCTTAACTCCCATCTCTTTCATCTGAAGGAGTTACGCAGACTAATGGTTGTCGAAGTCCTGTGCTCTACCCACATCTCGGAAGGCATTGATGATGTCCGCTTGATCCATTGGCTGACCGTCTTCAATGACAGTGCAGCTAGCCAACCTGTCCGCTCTTACATTTCCCCGTACTCCCGCATGTCCTGGGACGTAGACGAAGGTGATCTTACGTATTTTTCACTTTTGCAATGACTCTAACCATTGCATGTGTACAGAGCCCGCCTCCATTTTTTTTATCATGCTCATTGAATCACTCAGTATGTAGACATGGGTGTAGACTTGCAACTCTAACCAGATGAATGCCTTGTCACTGCCATCACCTCCATCGTTATGCTACTCATTGTCATAACGTATGCACCACTGTCTTCCATGACTATTCTGCCTGCCAAGCATGCTGCAAATGCCTATGCACTTCTTTGGTGCTGTATTACAGATCCGTCTGTATAGATGACTGCATCTTCCTCATTCGTGTTATCCCAGATGAGACCATTGACCTCCACATTGGCCATGACTGAGTTCTGCTTCCTACATTTCCTGTCAAATGTGCCAATATATGAGAATGTGCCCCTGAATGATGTAGGCACCAGTATCCACTCACCGAGAGCTCTGATACTGGTAAGCCCACAGACCTGTTGATGACATCTTCTGCTTGGTCCACCTATGATGTGCCTCTCTTTAGCCGGACACCCTTCCCTGTGTTGAGCTCACGATGCAATGGATGCTCTTTATCTGCACTTATCTTCAGGTATGCTCGTGCCTTCCAGACCTTGATTTTGTCATCCATGGTTGGAAAGTCAAGAAGATACCTAATTGCTATTTTCACTATTAAAATGAACTAACATTACCAATTTCTCAGTGCAACAAAGTGAAGGCAATAAAGTAATTTACCAGCATATCATATTTTTAGTAATATTATTATGATTAGATGATGAAGAGATAGAGGGAAGCAAAGAGAGAAAATACCAGACAGCTTAAGAGAATGGCTTGGCAGGTCAACAACAGAAATGATAAAGAACTGTTGAGATAGAAAGTTGTGGAGAGACATGATCACCTACGCCAGTAGGCCCGGTACTTGATGATGATGATTATGACTACCTCCAATTGCAAGAGTGTTATAAATAGTTATAATGTACCAGAAAAAATAATGGGAAACGTTATAGAAGCAAATGACAAGCTTAAAGAATATTAAATGTTGTTTATTATTCTTGAAAGTTTCTCATTATTTTTCTACAATATGTTCAATTCACAATGAATAGATCAGGCAAGGAGATAAGATCAAGATGCACCACTGTCTATTTCTGTGGCCTATACCAAACCAGTCTAATGTATCATTCTTAATGAGCACAGCTGTTTGTTGGTCTTTTTAAATCTTTAAAAAAATATTTATCACATATACAAGATGAAGTCAAAAATGCTTTTGAGTGATCAATTACAAACCATGCGACAAACACAGATCCACGTCACTTCTTCGGATGATGGAAATGGGAGTTAAGATGGGCACAGCCAGAAATGAGAAACTTAGTGGCCGTGTAAGAAGACTTATCAACCAACACAGAACTGGAGTCGTCAATCGCTGGACACTGCGGGACTTGCTGAGGAGGGGATCTGAGCACCTAGGTACATGTTCAGAGTGCAGTGATGATGACCCGCAAATAACTCAATAACCCAAACCATGCAAAATGTTGTATTTCATTGGGTCTCAAAAGTGTGCTTAACAGATCTCATGAGCGGTGCCAAACTTTAGATAGAGCGCTGTGTCAAAGATATTGTCATGTGTCCACCCAATGATTAAATATCATAAAATAATATCACCCACGTGGGATTAGTATTGTTTAGTTTATAAACAAATGTATTACTAAAGTAAAGAGCCCTGTCACGCCAAGTATTGGTATAGGGAAAATGGTGTTAGCGACCATAATTTTTACAGACCTTTGACAATTATTCTTGGGGTAGTGTGGTTTGGTATTACGTCCATGCCACTTTACTTTCCCTGAAAAAATCCAGTACCCATTTAAGGCTGGGTGAACCCGAAAGCCATCGATCAGAATCGAACCCAATCTCTAGTCCTTTGTAGTCCAGTTCCCTAACATCTGATCTATCGCGGTTTGAATTACTAAAGGACAGTGTTAATTCTGTTGTCATTTATTATCATCTTATATACATTCTGAGTCTCATTCTTCTCATTAGAACAGTGAAATTTCATACAAATTTATGTCATAATTTAAAAATTGCTCTTTGTTTTAAAAATTAATATACATTTTTATAACAGACATTTATGTATTTTTGGAACAGGTGAAATTATTTTTGTGTTTGTGAGGTGCTGTGAAGATTCATTTGTAAACATCACAAGCACGTTAGTGTGTTTTTTATGCAATATTAAATCACATTTTATATCTTTAGTGTTACTGAACTAAAACCGAACTTCATTATGAACCTAGAGTAGTAACCTATCCCTGGTACAGTCTACTACAGCCTACTCAAAAGCAGTGGCGCATACTGGTTTTGGGGTCTGGGCTACCGCTGACATAATAAAATAAAAACATACATTATATTCAGTAGGCTAACATGACATTGAAAGTACTGTTGGGTTGGTTTCTAAGTTTCTGAAGGAATGATTTCTCAATGGACATTATTGTCAAACCAGATAAGCGTTCTTGTGTCTGAGTTGAGCAACAATAAGATTTGATTCTCTTGAGAGCAGAAAAAGTTCTTTATACAGATGCTGATGCGCATAACGTAGTTATAAATAGGTTAAGAAGTTCCGGTAATTAGACATAGTTTCACTTTCACTTTGTGACGCTTCTGATTGGCTAGAGCTAAAAATAACTCATGAAACCGCATTCCTCTAGCGGTAGCTTCCTCCCGTATTATTTTCACTTGAATTTTTTAATGTCAAGGTAATTAATTCTAAGTCGGAGAGAAGAGAACTGTACCGCTGGTTATTGGCAGTTTTATGTACTATACATAGAGAAGTTTCTATTTCATTCACAAACGTTATAGTGGCCATAGGAAAACCTTGCTTTAATAAATGCAAATCAAAGTAAATAAATAATATTGGCCTACGAAATGTGTAATAAAATATTAGAAAATTTGTAATATAATTATGAAAAAAATGTAATAAATTATCATTTCCTTTTGTATTTTGTTAATATGTTCAGGCTACCAGCGGTAGCATAGAGAATACACCACTGCTCAAAAGTAAATACAAGAATCAGAGTTTACTTCACTTATAATAATACAACTGTAACTGCCATGAGGGCATCACTGTTATATGGAAGGAAAGGAACAAGTTTTGGGAATCACTGTTGTATTCTCTGCATTTTTCAATTATATTTCTCAAATTAAATAAATGATCATTTTAATTTGTTCACTTTTACCTATGCCAATTTTGCGCCTTTTATGCTTGAACAACAATCATTTCTTTGAGGAAAAAGTTTATTTTTACACTTTCAGTTTCACTTTAGTCAGACTGGACTTCATCCATGCAGATGAACAATAACAATAACAATAACAATATCAGACTAATTAAAGATTTTCTGTAATAGAAAGATCTATCCAGGCACTTTTCATAGACTACATGAAAGTATTTGACAAAGTTAAACATTCAGAAATAATAATATGTGGTGCACACTTTCAGTTTTCATTTTCAGATTGACTGACGAGGCTGCATGTTATGAAGAACTAAAAACCAGATTATATAAGATTTTGTGATTTTAAAAGAAACTTTGAAGTTATGACGCTGAACTAATACTTATTAATAGACAAATAATTAACTGTAATTAATTTAGTAATTTTGTTTAGTTAGTCTTACTGTCTTAGCAGCTTAGCTTAAATAAGTCTTAGTCGACTGGTCATCACTAAAATAATTGTAAACAATTATAGTCCATTAGCGCTGGAGAAGAGAAATACTTACTATGGGTTCATTAGTAGGGTCAAGGCAAAGAAATGCACATAAATGCATCATCAAGGCAAAGAAATGCACATAAATGCATCATTAAGGCAAAGAAATGCACATAAATGAAATGCACCATCAAGGCAAAGAAATGCACATAAATGCATCATCAAGGCAAAGAAATGCACATAAATGCATCATCAAGGCAAAGAAATGCACATAAATGCACCATCAAGGCAAAGAAATGCAGATAAATGCACCATAAAGGCACAAAAATGCAATGTGCATAACAATTCACAATTATTTTCTATCTCATGGAGGGAGCCATTGGTAATGAAAAGCAGCATTTTTTCCTAATATTTTTTTTTATTTCTCCGTTCTACTATCATCATCAAGTACCGGGCCTACTGGCATAGGTGATCATGTCTCTCCACAACTTTCGATCTCGGCAGCTATTTATCATTTCTGTTGTTGACCTTCTGCCAAGCCATTCTCTTAAGCTGTCTGTTATTTTTTCCTTTTTGTCTCCCTCTATCTCTTCATCCCTCAATTTTCCCAGTTGTTACAATATATTCCAGTTGTTCTCTTCTCATTACATGGCCAAAAGATGACGATTGTTTCTTCCTGATGTTGGAAATTAGCTCTCTTTTTGCTTTGACCTCTCTCAGAATATCTTCATTACTCTTCTTAGCTGTCCATGGTATTCTCAATATTCTTCTGTAAAACTACATTTCTACAGACTCCAGTGATTTTCTTGTCTGTTGTCCTATTGTCCATGATTCACATCCATATGTTAAGGCTGGCTCTACATAATATTTAAGAACTCTTTTTCTTGGTCATATTGTCAAAAATGGATTGCATAGTATTTTCCTCATTTTTTGGAAAGCTGCTTTTGCCTGAGCCATTCTGCATCTCACCTCTTTTGTACATCTTCAGTCTGAGGTTAACAAAGTTTCCAAATATTTAAATTCATTTACCTGTTTTAATATTGTTCCTTTTGTCTTCATTTGCACTGAGATGATGTCTTTTTCTTTGTTGGTACCATTACTTCTGTCTTTTTGCTATAAGGCTGAGTCCTTTATTTTTGCTTTCTTTCACTATAATGTCCAACATTTATTAAAACTCATTTTCATCTATTATAGAGTAGCGTTATTCCATTAATAAACTTTACGCATCTTTCAAAGAGACATGCCCCATAATTATGATCATGTTTGCAACAGTGGGCCACAGTGACAATAATGCCACAATATAAATAGCAACTTAACTTTTGAAAGAAAGTTTGAAGACGAAACACTCTAAGGTACTGTGATAATAATTTCGAAATAGTCTGTTGTGATTTAAAACAAGCTAGCTAGATAGCCCTTGATGCAAGCTAAACAATGATACCTTAATTATGGCTGTACGACAATTAGAAAAAAAAAGTATTAATTGTTTAATGAATTAATTTTGTCCAAAATTGATTAAGAGGTACATAGAGACAAATATCATGGGGCCGTTTGGATATTTGTCAATGCCTGGAAAATTGAGAGTTGGAGACAAATATTAATAAATAAATATTATTAAATAGGGAAACTTCCGAGGCAATAATATGGAATAATAGAAGGAAAAGGTATGTGTTAGCACTCGGAAAAAATGGCAAATAAACAACAACAGAAAAAAAAAAAAAAAAGAACAATATATTAATATATGGTCCGAAGCAGGATCGAACCCGTACTCCATGGCACTGCGCCTTGCCACGAGAAGCCGAACGCTTGGTACAAAGTTGGCCGATTATGATGATGATGGCAAAAAGGTTTATAGTTTAAAAGGGATAGTCCCTGCCGTTTAATAATTTATTTAGACATAAAATTATAGACTTCACTTATAACTAAATTATCACTTTCAAATTTCACACACTTATTAGTTATACTTAAATGGTAAATGAATTGTATAAATCCATTGTTTTTGGTTGTATATGTGAGTTGTGAGTAGCATTAATTCATAATATTATACAATATATTATACAACCTACCTCCAAGAACAACAAATCCTGCAACGGCTAAGCCAACTGCTGTAATGCGTTTCATGTTCTCAGATACGAAATCCTTGATGTTATCTAACTTTCAAAACTGCAATGGGGAAATAATAACTACCAATAATTTACAGTTAAATATTGCTCCCAGAAATCAGAAGGTAATGCCTTCCTGTTTGTGTAAAATACAGGGTAAATACCTCTGAAAGTGAAGTCGACCTGGTCAGCATGACTGCGCATGCGCGTGAGTTAGTCCTGGCAGAACAAGGGGACGGGCGTTACCGAAAACAAAAGTTGGTTTTTATTAACCATCGTCATTGAGTGCCGTCTCCGCATCGAAATTTGGCTACCACGGAGCGCCATTCCGCTCTGTCTCTTGCTTTGATAGTGCAGATTGCCATAGGCTGACTTGTCCATCTTTTGATATTTTACTCACCAATGTTAGTCTTGGTCTGTCTCTGCCTCATTTACCTTGTATTTTCTCTTCCAATATTACTTTTTTTAGGCTGTTGTGTCTTATAACATCATCATCAAGTGCCGTCTCCGCTACGAAGGTTGGCTACCATGGAGCGCCATTCTGCTCTTCTACCAAATCCCTCTAGTCTAATTGCTCTTCTACCAAATCCCTCCAGTCTGATTGCTCTTCTACCAAATCCCTCCGGTCTAATTGCTCTTCTACCAAATCCCTCCAGTCTGATTGCTCTTCTACCAAATCCCTCAATTCTAATTGCTCTTCTACCAAATCCCTCCAGTCTAATTGCTCTTCTACCAAATCCCTCAATTCTAATTGCTCTTCTACCAAATCCCTCAATTCTAATTGCTCTTCTACCAAATCCCTCAATTCTAATTGCTCTTCTACCAAATCCCTCAATTCTAATTGCTCTTCTACCAAATCCCTCTAGTCTAATTGCTCTTCTACCAAATCCATCTAGTCTAATTGCTCTTCTACCAAATCCCTCCAGTCTAATTGCTCTTCTACCAAATCCCTCCGGTCTAATTGCTCTTCTACCAAATCCCTCCAGTCTGATTGCTCTTCTACCAAATCCCTCTCGTCTAATTGCTCTTCTACCAAATCCCTCCGGTCTAATTGCTCTTCTACCAAATCCCTCTAGTCTAATTGCTCTTCTACCAAATCCCTCTAGTCTAATTGCTCTTCTACCAAATCCCTCCGGTCTAATTGCTCTTCTACCAAATCCCTCTAGTCTAATTGCTCTTCTACCAAATTCATCCAGTCTAATTGCTCTTCTACCAAATCCCTCTAGTCTACCAAATCCCTCTAGTCTAATTGCTCTTCTACCAAATCCCTCTAGTCTAATTGGTCTTCTACCAAATCCCTCTAGTCTACCAAATCCATCTAGTCTAATTGCTCTTCTACCAAATAACTCTAGTCTAATTGCTCTTCTACCAAATCCCTCTAGTCTAATTGCACTTCTACCAAATCCCTCCGGTCTAATTGCTCTTCTACCAAATCCCTCTAGTCTAATTGCTCTTCTACCAAATCCATCTAGTCTAATTGCTCTTCTACCAAATCCCTCTAGTCTAATTGCTCTTCTACCAAATCCCTCTAGTCTACCAAATCCATCTAGTCTAATTGCTCTTCTACCAAATCCCTCTAGTCTAATTGCTCTTCTACCAAATCCCTCTAGTCTAATTGCTCTTCTACCAAATCCCTCTAGTCTAATTGCTCTTCTACCAAATCCCTCTAGTCTAATTGCTCTTCTACCAAATCCCTCTAGTCTAATTGCTCTTCTACCAAATCCCTCTAGTCTAATTGCTCTTCTACCAAATCCCTCTAGTCTAATTGCTCTTCTACCAAATCCCTCTAGTCTACCAAATCCCTCTAGTCTAATTGCTCTTCTACCAAATCCCTCTAGTCTACCAATCCCTCTAGTCTAATTGCTCTTCTACCAAATCCCTCTAGTCTAATTGCTCTTCTACCAAATCCCTCTAGTCTAATTGCTCTTCTACCAAATCCCTCTAGTCTACCAAATCCCTCTAGTCTAATTGCTCTTCTACCAAATCCCTCTAGTCTACCAAATCCCTCTAGTCTAATTGCTCTTCTACCAAATCCCTCTAGTCTACCAAATCCCTCTAGTCTAATTGCTCTTCTACCAAATCCCTCTAGTCTAATTGCTCTTCTACCAAATCCCTCTAGTCTACCAAATCCCTCTAGTCTAATTGCTCTTCTACCAAATCCCTCTAGTCTAATTGCTCTTAGCTTTAAAATAATAAGCAGAGCGAGAAGAAACATCAGTGCATGTTTTTGAATCTACACAAAACATGATGTTCACATATTTTTAGCAGCCAACATAATTCTAAACATATTTTCAAAGTGTATTGTAAGATTTGTCTCCCTTAGCTTTTTTTGTGTCTGGCTTCCTTGAGTGCCTACACAAGTGGCAGGCAGACATGCTTTAATTCTTCTGTTCTATCTATCCATTTTTAAATAGTTGGTACACTGTGTTTACATCTGTTTTTTTTTATTTTTAATTTTTCTTTTTTTTGTGTGTGTGTGTTCTCCAGCTTTCACCTCCGACGAAGTCCCTATAGACTAGGAACTGAATCTTGTGCGTTAATCCACTTTTCCCAGGCAGCCGTGTGGACAGGGGTTCTCGCCGCACAGGCACATAACTCCAACTTCGGAGGTACTCATATTTTCCGTTGATGAGTAATAGAAGTTTCAAGCTGGGCCTCGCTGCAGAGACCAGGAGTGGTTGCCGCAAAGAGAAATCATAAATAAAAATCCCAACCGTTGCAGCTGGGATTTGAACCCACAACCTCTCTGTCTCGAGGCCGGCCTCGAGACCAACCAGTCCCCACTGTGTTTGCATCTATTCTGTATATCCTTTTCATAATAGTCAAAAATGTATATATATATATATATATATATATATATATATATATGTGTGTGTGTGTGTGTGTGTGTATATATCAGTGGCGTATTCTCTAGTTACCTCAGCTAACGCCGGCAGCCTTGAACATATTAACGAATTACAAAAGGAAATGATAATTTATTATATTTTTTTATAAATACATTACAAATTTTCGAATATTCTATTACACATTTCGTATGCCAATATGATTTATTTGCTTTGCTTTGCATTTATTAAAGCAATGTTTTCCTCTGGCCACTATAACGTTTGTGAATTAAACCAAAACTAGTCTATGATAGTAGATTTAAACCGCTAGTGACTAGAGGTACATTTCTCATCTATCGGCACTAATGAATTAACGACCTTGACATTTAAAAAAAAGTAGCGACAAGAATACGGCTAAAGCTACCTATACAGAATGCGGTTTCATGGGTTTATTTTTAGCTGTGAAAGTGAAACCATTCAAATTGGTAGGTAACATTAATAGTGACAATACCAACTACATCAGCATCTGCAGAATGAACTTTTTCTGCTCTCAAGATAATCAAATCTTATTGTCGCTCAACTCAGACACAAGAACGCCTATCTGGTTAGGCATTAATGTCCATTGAGAAATCATTCCTTCAGAAACTTAGAAACCAACCCAACAGTATTTTGGAGGAAAATGGAAAAAAAAATAGAAAAAATTATTTGTTAAAAGCGTTACGTGATTAGTAGACGAGACACATTTGAACGACGTTTCGGTTCAATAGGCCTTCAGCAGGAACAAACAAAAAACACGAACACACAGATATGTAAGTAAATAAAACTGATTCTACATAGCTAACTAGTAACGAAACATCCAAAACAAAAATAATCGAAATTGGTTAAAGAAAAGAAAAATGACTTCCCTGTGTTGTGGACCGTGGTCAGAATGGAAAAGGAATGGTCACATGAGTGTAGCTGTAATTATACCCTCAGGTCAGGTGAAGGGTTCTTAAAATGCATGAGTGGGGGAACGCTGTCTAGGTTACTTCGACTGCAGAGACACTGACAATGTCTGAAAGTATCTAAGGGCCCATAAATACATGTATACACACAGATGCGTGTATACATATATACACGTACAAACAGACATGCACATACCTATACATATCAACACACACATACATATACATACACATACATATATATGCATACCAACAAGCACACACATACATGCGTATATATGCATATATATATACCAATGCACATACATATGAACACATACATGCATGTGCACATCCATACGGGTACAATTATATATGTGCAGAAATGTGCGTATAACGCACACATAACCAGAGGAGTTCACACCGGGGTCAGTGTGCAAACACAAAGGAGAAAGAATAGAACAGTTGACTAACATGTACTCAAAAGGCGGAAAGAGTGAGATGTCTGAGAGTGGAGTGCAATAAAAACATATGAGGGGTAAGTAGCACAGAAAAAAGGTGTATAGGAGAACACCGAAGTGTCTCAATGGGGACTAGTGGTGGAGAACTATGAATAGCATGGCATAGTAGATAGACTAAAGAGCCCAAACATGGGCAGTAGAGAAAGCTACGCAAAAGGGAAGGAGCAACCTAAAGGATACTATGTGCACAAGTGTGATACATTCATGCCTCGTGGGTTCAGCGAACCATACTGGACTATGAGGCGATTCTCCAAAGCAAATCGGCTGCGGTCGCCAGAGCGTTACAAAGGGCAATACCAGTGACACGGATGTCGTCTTTGCCCTTGTGGTCTGTGGAGTTTAAATGGGAAGACACTGGAGTGCCAGTATTCTGTTGAACATCTCGTAGATGTTCACAAAATCTCTCCGCTAATCGTCTGCCAGACTCGCCAATATAGGTCATGTGGCAAGGTTGGCATATAATGGCATAAATGATGTTACAGGACACACATGTGAAGCCATGCTTGATCTCGAACCGTCCATTAGGGAATAAGACCGAGTCAGTGGGCAGCACATAGGCACAGGTGATACAGTTCCGACCACAAGGGGCCGTACCAAAGTGTTGAGGGTCGGAGCGAGGGAGATGGCTCCTAACCAGAATATCTCCCAAATTTCTGTCGCGCTTGAAGAGGATGATCGGGGGATCACTAAAAAGTAGACGGGTAGTGGGATCAGAGAGGAGAATGGAACGGTAGCGGTTGAGTATCTTCACAGCAGCTAAGTTGTGAGGATGATATGTAAGGGTGAGTATAGTTCTCTCAGAGGGGGGGGGGGGCGGTTTGAAGGAGTGAGTGCCTCGGGACAGGAGATAAGGAGGATCAGCTGGAGGGCAGACTGGAGGATCGAGTCTGGATAAAGCCGGCGGCTGAAGAAACCTAACATGAGGTGAGCCTGTAGGAGGAAATCTTGGTCATCCTGGCAGATGCGACGGAGACGCAATAACTGTGAGAACGGAACTGAATCACGACAAGAAGGTAAATTTGATGAAGTATAGAGAAGATAACAATGGGCGTCTGTGGGTTTATAGAAAACCGAGGTGTGGAGGCCAGAAGTACCCAAAGAAACAATACGATCTAGGAAGGTAACAGAGGAGGTGGATATACAAGATGTGATCTGATAGCTTTGTGATAGCTACAAATGTAGTCGATAAACCTGGAGAGGTCATCCTCAGGTAGATCGGTAAGTCCGAAGCAGTCATCAATGTACCGGAGGTACATGATGGGAAGGGGACCTTGATATTAATTTAAAATTTGGTGCTCAAGGTAACCCATAAATATGCAAGCATAGCTGGGGCCCATCTTGGTGCCCATGGCTACTCCACTAACTTGGTCATGGAAGTTACCATTGAACTCAAAAAGTAATGGTATACTAAAGAGGTCTAAACAATTCCCTCTAATGATCTACTAAAAAACTTAAATGGTTGGCCACCTGGTCAGAATGAATCCTCACCAATCACCATCAAGGGCGTTCTTCTCTAGAATGCATGAAAAAAGACCAAGAGGAAGACCCATAAGAAGATGGATAGATGCAGTGATAGAGACATGTAACAACAAAGGAAATCACTAATTCAGACAGTTCGAGCAGCTCAAGAACGACAAATGATATAAACCACAACATCTTTTAGGTATCAGTGAAAAGAGAAAAGAAGAGGCAGAAGGGTAGAACTTAACAGGGAGAGACGCAACTTTTAAAATGAAAAATCAGTGTACTCAGGGTCATTATACGCAGAGAAGCTCCCTTATCGATATGAGAACTGGTTCATACCTGAAAGAATCCACGCTCATATCCAGCGGTAGAAATTGAGATGCCGTTGATAGTGCTAATTAGCTTCCAGGGTGCACCAGGCACTTTTCTCAGAAATTTCCGAAAATTCGTAAAAACTGTTTGTGGAGTTCAAAACCTCTTACACCGACTATTGCAAAAATGAAACGATGCCTTTTATTACATATGTGACTCATCTTAGACAGAAGGGGATTTTCCTTGAAGAGAACGATTTATCCATGATCTACTCTCTTCTCCAAAGTTATTCCTTTACAGTTCAAATTTTTAACTGCCCATTCATCTTGAAGATAAACAGGCCACAATTTCCTGTCTTCAAACTCCTTTTTTTTCAAAGTGGAGATAAAAAGGTTGCTGCCACCTTATCGATTATTATGAACAAATGTCGATCAGTACTCACAGTAACTTGTTACAAATTTGGCGCCCGTACTAATCGATAATTATAATAATAGTTATTTCTGGGTCTTAGAGAACACGTCTAGCAACCCTAGTTTTTAATGAATTTATCAATGTGTATCTTACGACCGTTAAATTAATTAAAATTTATCGGAACACGTCCCGACAGAAGAAATGACTGTTTATACATACACATAACACACATACATACATACATACATACATACATACATACATACATACATACATACATACATACATACATACATACATACGCACATACATACATACATACATACAAAAGCTTGTCATCCCAGAGATGGGATGAGTAAGAAAAACACTTGGAGTGACCAGAAAAGACAGAATCTGAAATGATATTACAAGTGAAACAATAGGCATTGAATCAATCCTAAGCTACATGCAATAACACGAAATAAACTGGTTCTCCCATCTAAAAAAGAAATGCCATACGATTCCTTATCATATAAAGCATATAATCAGCTGGCTGCCGGAGCTATTGAGTTTAATGCTATGTGCATACCGTGAGCTGTGTTTTTCATCCGGTTCGTGTTTCGATGTTCCGATTGTTTACGATGAATGATGATATCGTTTGACGAAGGACAGTTCAGCTGCATTCACTTTCGGTGCCGTTTGGCCTTTTGGCGTGTGCTGTAGCTGTTATGATGGAGACTGTAGCTTCCTTTCATTGTTTGGAACCTTCCATGAGATTAGCTTTAATTCGGATGATCCCACTGGCACGGGCGGTTGAGCATTTATAGATTTTAATTCGTTTGCAGTGACACCGGGGCCTTCGACTAACCTTAACCATAACAAAGTATACAATAAAAGAGGATGGGGCAGGAGAGCAAGAGCAGACCCAGAATAACTTGGACAGACAACATCAAAGAATCGCTACAGCAGCGTTCAATGTAAATGAGCGAAGTCGCCAAAAGGGCGAGAACCAGAACCTTCTATCTCCTTCAACAACAAACGGGTGCAAGAGGAAGTGAAGAAAGATACAAGCACACACACACACACACAAACACACATACGAAAATACCAATTTTGGAAGTGGAGAGTGTAAAACAAGATGGAAGGAAACGGAAACAGAGGGGAGAGTTACATAAACCAGTATTCACCCAAGAGCGAACGTGAGTTTACAGTTCCGGTATGGCTATGCCCCGCCCACTCCATTATCTAAACCTTTGCCGCTTCCTTCTTCATATCTTCTTCAGCTTAACGTGCATTTTATCCCTTTTCCTCTCACTCCCGTTGTTTGTTTTCTTCCTAGACTAACTTTTATCCTCTCACTCCCGTTGTTTGTTTTCTTCCTAGACTAACTTTTGTCCTCTCACTCCCGTTTTTGTTTTCTTCCTAGACTAACTTTTGTCCTCTCACTCCCGTTGTTTGTTTTCTTCCTACACTAACTTTTATCCTCTCACTCCCGTTGTTTGTTTTCTTCCTAGACTAACTTTTGTCCCCTCACTCCCGTTGTATGTTTTCTTCTTAGACTAACTTTTGTCCTCTCACTCCCGTTGTTTGTTTTCTTCCTAGACTATTTTTTGTCCTCTCACTCCCGTTGTTTGTTGTCTTCTCAGACTAACTTTTGTCCTCTCACTCCCGTTGTTTGTTTTCTTCTTAGACTAACTTTTGTCCTCTCACTCCCGTTGTTTGTTTTCTTCTTAGACTAACTTTTGTCCTTTCACTCCCGTTGTTTGTTTTCTTCTTAGACTAACTTGTGTCCTCTCACTCCCGTTGTTTGTTTTCCTTCTTAGACTAACTTTTGTCCTCTCACTCCCGTTGTTTGTTTTCTTCCTAGACTAATTTTTGTCCTTTCACTCCCGTTGTTTGTTTTCTTCCTAGACTAATTTTGTCCTTTCACTCCCGTTGTTTGTTTTCTTCCTAGACTAATTTTTGTCCTTTCACTCCCGTTGTTTGTTTTCTTCCTAGACTAATTTTTGTCCTCTCACTCCCGTTGTTTGTTGTCTTCTTAGACTAACTTTTTCCTCTCACTCCCGTTGTTTGTTTTCTTCTAAGACTAACTTTTGTCCTCTCACTCCCGTTGTTTGTTTTCTTCCTAGACTAATGTTTGTTCCTCTCACTCCCGTTGTTTGTTTTCTTCCTAGACTAACTTTTGTCCTTTCACTCCCGTTGTTTGTTGTCTTCTTAGACTAACTTTTGTCCTCTCACTCTCGTTGTTTGTTTTCTTCTAGACTAACTTTTGTCCTCTCACTCTCGTTGTTTGTTTTCTTCTTAGACTAACTTTTGTCCTCTCACTCCCGTTGTTTGTTTTCTTCTTAGATTATCCTTTGTCCTCTCGCTTCCCTTGTTTAATTTCTGTCTAGGCAAATTTATTACCTTCCCAATCCCAAACTAGTAGCAAGGCAATGATGCTTCAAATGTTATTTGTTTTGTAAGTTTTACTTTGTGTTTTTGGTTCTCCACGAAAAAAAACTTGTAACGTAATCTTGGAAAGAAAGGTGGAAAGGGGAGGGTTTTTTGTCGCGTTCGCCAGCTTTTACCTCTGACGAAGTCCCTAGAGACTAGGAATTGAATTTTGCGTGTTAATCAGTTTTTCCCTGACAGCCGTGTGCACTGTGGTTCCTCGACGCACAGGCAGATCACTCCGTTTTCGGAGGTGCTCATATTTTTTTCCGTCCACGAGTAATTGACGTTTCAAGCCGGGTTTCGCCACTGAGACCAGGGGTAGGTGCCGCAACAATCTTAACTGGTGCAGACGGAATTTGAACTCACAACCTCTCCGTCTCGATGCCGGCGTCTTGCCTCGAGACCAACCAGTCCCCGTTGGGAGGGGGTGATGTATTGTGGTATCCTCTAACGTCATCAAGCTGCGACAGTATTAATTTTTAATTTACTAACCGTTTTATTTATACATTTAAAGTGCACGTGATAGCAGCGTATGTATTGTAGTCTACAGTCTAAATAATGGATTGGAATTTAAGATATAATTTATTAAAGAACAATGCTTTTAGCCTCCAATGTTCAGGAAACGCATAACTTGTATTTTGTGCACGAAGGTTTGCTAAATGCACCATTATTATTTAAACTTAGTCTTCTTTATGCCTTATATTTATTTATGTATCTATCTGTCTATCTGTCTGCCTGCACGTCTGCCTGTCTGCCTATCTGACTATCTGTCTACCGACCTTTCGAACCGTAACCGGCCCATAGGGCATAGATTCAGATACGCTTTCCCTGTTTCGAAATATTCTTTCTAGCGGTCTCAATCCTTGCAAAGATCTTTTACCAAATCTCGATCTCATTGAGGGAGCCAATTCCTGCTGTCTTTGCCTCTCTGATCAATGTTCTTTTCAATGTTTCTCTGGGTTGGACTCTTTTCCTCTTACCTGTTGTTTCCCACATGAGGGCTTGCTTTGCTATTTGGTTATTATCTCTGCTCATCACATATCCAACATATGACCATCGTCTTTTCTTGATTACTGAAGATATTAGTGGTTGATTGACGATTTTTCTAATTTCCTCGTTTGTTCTATTACTCTATCATATAATGCTAAAACATCCAGCAATAAACATTATAGACAGTATTTTATATATATATATATATATAGTAAGTCGCCAAATTATCTTGATCGCCACTCGAGCACCTATCCTTAAGTGCTCAGGTCACATCCTCGGCAAATCCTGCACCTTGAAACCACGGAGAAATAAAACTATGATATCTATCTCGCCAAGAGAGTTTATATGTTGACATGTTGTTGAAATTGGTATTGTTATGGAAGGCCCCGGTATCACTGCAAACGAATTAAAATCCATAATTGCTCAACCGCCTGTGCCAGCGGAATCATCCGAATCGTTGAATTCATCTCCCAGACAAAGAAAGGTAACTGTAGTCCTTCTCGTAGCAGTCTCAGCACACGCTAAAAGACATAAGGCGAAACCGCGCAGAAAGTGAACACAGCCAACTTTTCCTTGTCATACGATATCATCATTCATCGTAAACAATTGGAATATCGAAACATGATCAAAACGGATGAGACACACAGCTCACGGTGTGCACAGATCACTTAACTCAGTAGCTCCTGTAAGTAACAAGCCGGACTTGGAATATGAGGAAACTGCAACAAGGAAGACTTTTCAGACATAGCCTTCAATGGTTCCTGCCGCCTATCCACCATATACCGGAAGTTCACGTCCTCTTGAAAATGATTATTGTCATATTTTTTTTTTAATGTATAGCGCTTGATGATGTTAAGACATGGTTTTTGACTCCAATTCCGAACATATAAACACACAGTTGTTGGATTATCCCCGTCACACATCAAACAACAGACCGTAAGATTTTTAAGATATTTTTTGGGTCTAAAAATGTCTATTTTTTGGATAGTTGTTGAAATGTTCTGAAGTGGGACAAGTGGGGAGGGGGTGCACTCCTGGGTAGTCTAGGGGTAAGAGGTCGACCTCAGGACAGGGAGAGTACAGACTCTAGTTCAATACCCACTACGGCCGATAGTGATTTAAAAAAAAATGTAAAACAAAAATAATCCGTTGTATCTTCATGACTATATCATCCCCTGGTCTCTGGGTAGTGTTATCCTTATATCCCTCTCGGGGGTATCAATGACGAAAAACAGGAGGTCTCGTGCGCACTGTGCGCACGTGAAAGAACCAATGGCGGTTCGAAATAAAAAAGCGTAAGCCATAAATGGCTACTACCCTGACAAAATCGGCAGGTAAGAATCTGGCCAAAACGTTAAAACTCTCAACGAGAACAAATATGATAGTACCTATGTAGTGGAAGAATATCTGCCTGTATGGTGGGGGACACCTGTACACGCGGCTGGCGGTGTAAAAAAATATGAAAAAGTGATAGTTCCGCAGAATTCAGTCCCTGCGGAATTCGCTAGTGATGTAAAGAGGCGAACGCAAACAAAAAACAACATTTCGAGGCGGGTATTGGTGCACCTATTGGAACCGTCATTAGTTCTTATAGGTTCGTCCGGTGTGCTTATAGGTTCGTCCGGTGTGCTTATAGGTTCGTCCGGTGTGCTTATTGGTTCGTCCGGTGTGCTTATAGGTTCGTCCGGTGTGCTTATTGGTTCGTCCGGTGTGCTTATAGGTTCGTCCGGTGTGCTTATAGGTTCGTCCGATGTGTTTATAGGTTCGTCCGGTGTGCTTATAGGTTCGTCCGGTGTGCTTATAGGTTCGTCCGGTGTGCTTATAGGTTCGTCCGGTGTGCTTATAGGTTCGTCCGGTGTGCTTATAGGTTCGTCCGGTGTGCTTATAGGTTCGTCCGGTGTGCTTATAGGTTCGTCCGGTGAACCTATATGTTCGTCCAGTGCACATATATGTTCGCCTGGTATTTAGTGATGACGAACAGCAAGAACAAATGCTGACAGCAAAGATTTAAAGAAAATGCAAGAACATGGCCACATCTTTACTTAGTGAGTAAGGTCATTTCTTGGCTCGCAACGTCGTAATGATCTTGTGCCATCTTTTACTACCGTAAAACTCAAAGATTACACTTTGCTAGCTTTCTTCGTATTCTGGTTGTTACGAGCTTGACCCCGGGGCAGGAATGTTTCCCTCCGATCGCGTAGTTTCTTCATGGCATCAACCTTCCATGGTCTCTGGCTAGTCAGATCCAATGTCTAGCCTTCTCAGATAACGCCAAAAAAAAAAAATGTGACGATCCCATGTGCACTCTGAGCGATTGAAAGAATTCTTGGCCGTTAGGACCAAAAGAGAGTAAAACCAAATAAACAGTATAATTGTCCAACAAGACATTTAGCAGTATAATTGTCAAACGGATTAAGAATAAAATTAATACTGAATTAGATGTTGCAGCATTTTGGATCCGGAAAAACAGTCGGACAAAAGAAGCCATATGCATATTCAGCATGAGGACATTGATTGAAAAGTACATAGAAGTAAACAAATCAATATATGCCTGCTTCATAGACTACACCAAAGCTTTTGATAGAACACAATAATCAACTTATAGGCTGCCTAAAAGTTATAAATCTGGACGACACAGACATAAGACTGATATGTAATTTGTACTGGGGACAAAAAGCAATAATAAAATATAACAAAGAGAACTCTACACCCATGGATATAAAACGAGGAGTAAGACAGGGATGCATCCTATCACCAAGCTTGTTCAATATATACACTGAGAAAATCTTTAAAAACATCTCAGAGATGCCAGGCCTAAACATTAATGGAAAGATAATCAATAACCTAAGATATGCTGATGATACTGTACTACTAGCAGAAAATCCTAAAGATCTACAACGATTACTTAATGAAATAAACATGAGAAGCAAAAAATATGGACTAGATATGAATATCAAAAAGACTAAAACTATGATCATAAACAAAGAAACTTGTCAAGCCCTATAATTAAATATCAAAGTTGAAGAAGACCGGACATCAGGACACAGTTGACATCTGGAGACAGTTTAGAACTACAACTACCTGGGACATACTATAACCAATAATGGAAAATGTATAAATGAAATAAACAAAAGAAAAGGTATGGCAAAAAGTAATTTTAATGTCATGAAAAATGTCATCATCATCAAGTACCGGGCCTACTGGCGTAGGTGATCATGTCTCTCCACAACTTTCGATTTCGGCAGTTATTTATCATCTCTGTTGTTGACCTTCTGCCAAGCCATTCTCTTAAGCTGTCTGGTATTTTTTCTCTTTGCTTCCCTCTATCTCTTCGTCCCTCAATTTTTCCAGTTGTTACAATATATTCCAGCTGTTCTCTTCTCATTACGTGACCAAAAAAATGATGATTGTTTCTTCCTAATATTGGAAATTAGTTCTCTTTTTGCTTTGACCTCTCTCGGAACATCTTCATTACATTAATGAAAAATATACTAACATCAAAACAAATAACACTAGGGCTAAAACTAAGAATAGCAAAATGTTACATCTTCTCAATATTCCTGTTTGGTGCTGAAACATTGACATTAGACAAGAAAACAGAAAAGAAAATTAAAGCCTTTGAAATGTGGATTTATAGAAGAATAGGTAGAATTTGATGGGGGGAAAAAAAAGAAAACAAACGATGCAGTTTTAAAACAACTAAAAATGAAAAGAGAACTACTAAACACAATTAGAACAAGACAAATGAAATTTTTGGGGCATGCTAAAAGACACAACAGCCTAATAAAAGTAATCATAGAAGGGAAAATACAATGTAAAAGAGGCAGAGGCAGACCAAGACTAACATGGACGAGTAACATCAAAAGATGGACAAGTCAACATATGACAATCTGCACCATCAAAGCAAGAGACAGAGTGGAATGGCGCTCCATGGTAGCCAACCTTCGATGCGGAGACGGCACACGATGATGATGAATTCTCAAACAACAATAAGACAACAATGTACCAACGTCAAGTCGCATGTTGGACCGAAAGGCGTAAACATCACGTCTTGCCGTAAACTAGCGACACAGTCAACGTCCAGAGGAAGAAAACGGATTGGAAGTAGTTTCAGTGTGATACAGCTAAAAAATGTGACATTTCTAATGTAAGTAATTTTCATGTGAGTGATATTTGCTTCATTCCAACAGATGACAGAATATACATGGAAAACAAACTAGTGGAAGAGATCGATCACTTTATTTATTTTGGAAGTCACATTGATCGAGAAGGGGAAACAAGTAAAGAAAATAGAATCAGAATAGCTAAAGCAGCAATGTCTTTCAGAATCCTTGAAAAGTTGTGGAAATCAAAACTCATCAGCACAAACACAAAACTTAGACTATTCAAATCAAATGTACTATCAACCCTTACGTATGCGTGTGAAAGCTGATAAACAACAAGAGACAAAGAAACAAAATTGAACGCGAATTGAATTCGAAAATAAATGTCTAAGGAAAATACTTGGTATAGCGTGGAACGAATTCAAAACAAACGAGGAAATTAGAGAAATCGCCAATCAACCACTAATATCTTCAGTAATCAAGAAAAGACGATGGTCATATGTTGGACATGTGATGAGAAGAGATAATAACCGAATAACAAAGCAAGCCCTCATGTGGGAAACAACAGGTATGAGGAAAACAGGCCGACCCAGAGAGATACTGAGAAGAACATTGATGAGAGAGGCAAGAGCAGCAGGAATCGGCTCCCTCAATGAGATAGAGTTGCTTGCACAGAACAGAGACACATGACGAGATTTGATAAAAGATCTTTACAAGGAATGAAAACTTCTAGAATAAAAAAAATTAGATAAGAGAAAGAGTATCTGGGTCTATGCCCTATGGGCCGGCTACGGCTAGATAGATAGACAGACAGACAGACAGACAGACAGACAGACAGACAGACAGACAGACAGACAGACAGACAGACAGACAGACAGACAGACAGACAGACAGACAGACAGACAGACAGACAGACAGACAGATAGATAGATAGATAGATATTTGCTTTAAAAAAAAATAAATAAATAGACAAATAAATAAATACATAAAAATCGAACGACTGGCGAATTTGAGACTTTCTGGTGTGCAATATTAATGTTTTAGTCACAGGTGTTACTTGGAATCACATTGAATGTACCTTAGAAGGATGTCCATTCTATTCTTGCATAGAATATCAGAATGGTATTGATCTGACAAAATCATTAACATATAAAAATGGGAAAGTACCAGTCAAATACCACTGGACACAGAGATAAGTGAAAAACAATGGTACTGGATAGGACACACACTGTTAAAGCCAAATGAGAGTATTACACAACAGGTCCTATTTTTGAAATCCCTCAGGGGATGAGGCAAAGGGGAGGGCCAAATGTACTTGAAGAATTCAGGTAGAAACAGAGATGAAGAGGATAGGAAATACTGGAACGACCTAAAGAGAATGTAACAGGTCGGTTTTAGAAGTCTTTGCTGAAGACCTTTGCTCCACGTGAAGTTGAAAGGAAGAAGAACTTTGAACTACAATGTTTGTCAATTATAATAGTTAACATGTAAACAGCTTTCATGTACCATAGAAAAGTGATATGAGTTTTAGGTGTCTGAAACGTGAGAGATGAGCAAAACTACTAAGACAACAGTAACGTATGGGCAAAATAACTAAGACATCAGTAACGAATGTGCAAAAGAACCAGGGCATTAGTGACGAATGAGCGAAAGAACCAGGACATTAGTGACGAATGAGTGAAAGAACAAGGACATTAGTGTCGAATGAGCGAAAGAACCAGGACATTAGTGACGAATGAGCGAAAGAACCAGGACATTAGTGACGAATGAGCGAAAGAACCAGGACATTAGTGTCGAATGAGCGAAAGAACCAGGACATTAGTGACGAATGAGCGAAAGAACTAGGTCATTAGTGACGAATGAGCGAAAGAACCAGGACATTAGTGACGAATGAGCGAAAGAACTAGGACATTAATACCGAATGTGCAAAACAACTAGGACATTAGTGTCGAATGAGCGAAAGAGCTAGGACACAAATGACGAATGAGCGAAAGAACGAAGACATTAATGACGAATGAGCGAAACAACTAAGACATTTATGACGAATGAGCGAAACAATTAAGACATTAATGACGATTGAGCGAAACAATTAAAACATTAATGACGAATGAGCAAAACAACTAAGACATTAGTGACGAATGAGCGAAACAATTAAGACATTAATGACGAATGAGCGAAAAAAAAAGAAGTTAATGACGAATGAGCGAAACAATTAAGACATGAATAACGAATGAGCGAAACAACTAAGGCATTAGTGACGAATGATCGAAACAACTAAGACATTAATGACGAATGAGCGAAACAATTAAGACATTAGTGACGAATGAGCGAAACAATTAAGGCATTAGTGACGAATGAGCGAAACAATTAAGACATTAATGACGAATGAGCAAAACAATTAAGACATTAGTGACGAATGAGCGGAACAAATAAGACATTAATGACGAATGAGCGAAACAATTAAGACATTAATGACGAATGAGCGAAACAATTAAGACATTAATAACGAATGAGCAAAACAATTAAGACATTAATGACAAATGAGCGAAACAATTAAGACATTAATGACGAATGAGCGAAACAATTAAGACATTAATAACGAATGAGCGAAACAATTAAGACATTAATGGCGAATGAGCGAAACAATTAAGACATTAATGACGAATGAGCGAAACAATTAAGACATTAGTGACGAATGAGCGAAACAATTAAGACATTAATGACAAATAAGCGAAACAACTAAGAAGTTAATGACGAATGATCGAAACAACTAAGAAGTTAATGACGAATGAGCGAAACAATTAAGGCATAAATGACGATTGAGCGAAACAATTAAGAAGTTAATGACGAATGAGCGAAACAATTAAGGCATTAGTGACAAATGAGCGTAACAATTAAGACATTAATGACGAATGAGCAAAACAAATAAGGCATTAGTGACGAATGAGCGAAACAATTAAGGCATTAGTGACGAATGAGCGAAACAATTAAGGCATTAGTGACGAATGAGCGAAACAATTAAGGCATTAGTGACGAATGAGCGAAACAATTAAGGCATTAGTGATGAATGAGCGAAACAATTAAGGCACTAGTGACGAATTAGCGAAACAATTAAGACATTAATGACGAATGAGCGAAACAATTAAAACATTAATGACGAATGAGCGAACCAATTAAGAAGTTAATGACAAATGAGTGAAACAATTAAGGCATTAGTGACGAATGAGCGAAACAATTAAGACATTAGTGACGAATGAGCGAAACAATTAAGACATTAGTGACGAATGAGCGAAACAATTAAGACATTAATGACGAATGAGCGAAACAATTAAGACATTAATGACGAAAAAGCGAAACAACTAAGAAGTTAATGACGAATGAGCGAAACAACTAAGAAGTTAATGACGAATGAGCGAAACAATTAAGATATTAATGACGAATGAGCGAAACAATTAAGACATTAATGACAAATAAGCGAAACAACTAAGAAGTTAATGACGAATGATCGAAACAACTAAGAAGTTAATGACGAATGAGCGAAACAATTAAGACATGAATAACGAATGAGCGAAACAACTAAGGCATTAGTGACGAATGATCGAAACAACTAAGAAGTAATGACGGATGATCGAAACAACTAAGATATTAATGACGAATGAGCGAAACAATTAAGACATTAATGGCAAATAAGCGAAACAATTAAGACATTAATGGCAAATAAGCGAAACAACTAAGAAGTTAATGACGAATGATCGAAACAACTAAGAAGTTAATGACGAATGAGCGAAACAATTAAGACATGAATGACGAATGAGCGAAACAACTAAGACATTAGTGACGAATGAGCGAAACAACTAAGACATTAATGACGAATGAGCGAAACAACTAAGACATTAGTGACGAATGAGCGAAACAATTAAGGCATTAGTGACGAATGAGCGAAACAACTAAGACATTAGTGACGAATGAGCGAAACAATTAAGACGTTAATGACGAATGGGCGAAACAATTAAGACATTAATGACGAATGAGCGAAACAATTAAGACATTAATGACGAATGAGCGAAACAACTAAGACATTAATGACGAATGAGCGAAACAACTAAGACATTAATGACGAATGAGCGAAACAACTAAGACATTAGTGACGAATGAGCGAAACAATTAAGACAATGGTGACGACTGAGCGAAACAACTAAGACAAAAGTAACAATAGTTTCCATGTTTATAGAATATTGAAATTGTCCACCTGACATGTAGGTAGTAATCATGTATGTGTGTATGTATGTATATGTACATTCATGTATATATGTATATGTATATGATTGTATGTGTGTGATTTATACATTTATGTATGCATGTATGTATTCATGTATGCATGTATGTATATATCATGTATATATGTCGGTATGCATGTATATTTGGTAACTTTGTTAACCTCAGACGGAAGATGTACAAAAGAGGTGAGATGTAGAATGGCTCAGGCAAAAGCAGCTTTCCCAAAAAATGAGGAAGATACTATGCAATCCATTTTTGACAATCGAAACAAAAAAAGAGTTCTTAAATGTTATGTAGAGCTAGTCTTAACATATGGATGTGAATCATGGAGAATAGGACAACAGACAAGGAAATCCCTGGAGTCTGTAGAAATGTGGTTTTACAGAAGAATGTTGAGAATACCATGGACAGCTAAGAAGAGTAATGAAAGTATTCATGAAATATGTCAAAGCAAAAAGAGAGCTAATTTCCAATATTAGGAAGAAACAATCATCATTTTTTGGCCATGTAATGAGAAGAGAACAACTTGAATATATTGTAACAATTGAAAAAATTGAGGGACGAAGAAATAGAGGAAAGCAAAGAGAAAAAATAACAGACAGTTTAAGACAATGGCTTGGCAGAAGGTCAACAACAGAAATGATAAATAACTATCGAGATCGAAAGTTGCGGGGAGACATGATCACCACCTACGCCAGCAGACCCAGTACGTGATGATGATGATGATGATGATGATGATGATGATGATGATGATGTTCATGTATATATGTGCTTCTATTTTCGTGTGTGGTGCAAAATATTCTCTATTGTGAGAATCATTGCGCTGACCGGCCTTCAATAACTGCAAGGTCAAAGCTGTAATTAATGACCAGTCATTAATCAAACTCTTAAGTAAACATCGTGACATGAAAGTCACATATTGCTCCCGGCTTTCATAGTCAGGGTACAGAAAGGTTAAAATAAACATGGGCAGACCATTTGATGTGCACGTATACAAATATTTGCTATTTTTTGTTATTTACAGTTTTTTGCAGTTCTTAAATGATTATTAAAAAATAAAAACCTGTCCCATGACACATCTACCATAAACATCTGATTGCGTATGTCGAGGGACTCTAAACAGGATCTGAGAAATAAAGGTCACTTGGTGAAAATAGTCGCCAGGAAGTGTGAAAATGTGGATGTTTAGTTCACTCCCAATGTTAATAATAAATAACACGGAAAACAAGGAAGGGAGTTGCATTGTCAGATTTTGAAAACAATATAAGAGCTGGATTAATAATAGATTCTTAGATTAAACAGCAGAACTGATATTTTTTTGAGAGATATATTTTTTTAAATTTAAGAGTTTGATTAATGACCGGTCATTAATTATAGCTTTGACCTTGCAGTTATTGAAGGCCGGTCATCGCAATTATTTACACAACAGAGATTATTTTGCATAGCACACGAAAATACAAGCACATATATACATGCATCATCATCATCATTATCACGTACCGGACCTGCTGGCGTAGGTGATCATGTCTCTCCACAACTTTCGATCTCGACAGTTATTTATCATTTCTGTTGTATGAATAACATACTAACATCAAAACAAATAACACCAGGGCTAAAAATAAGAATAACAAATTTTTACATCTTCTCAATATCCCTATATGGTGCAGAAACATGGACATTAGACAAGAAAACAGAACAGAGAATTGAAGCCTTTGAAATGTGGATATATAGAAGAATAGGTAGAATTGGATGGAAGGAAAAGAAAACAGACGACGAAGTCTTAAAACAACTAAAAATGAAAAGAGAACTACTAAACACAATTCAAACAAGACAAAAGCGATTTTTGGGCCATGTTAAAAGACACTACAGCCTACTAAAAGTAATCATGGAGGGAAAATTCAAGGTAAAAGAGGCAGACCAAGACTAACATGGATGAGTAACATCAAAAGATGGACAAATCAGCCTACGACAACCTGCACCATCAAAGCAAGAGACAGAGCAGAATGGCGCTCCATGGTAGCCAACCTTCGTTGCGGAGACGGCATTCGATGATGATGATGATGAGATTAAACAAATACGAGACGAGGGCGAGATATGAGAGATTAATATCAGCATATGTGATGCGAGGGGTTCGGGGGGGGGGGGGGGTAGGGTTCGATCCTAACCGACGGCTTCCTGGTTCACCCAGCCTTAAATGGGTACCTGATTTTTTTCTGGGATCGTAAAGCAACACGGGCGTAATACCGACCACATTACCCCAAAAATCATGTGCCGAAGGTCTGTAAAATGTATGGTTACTATATATAACACCATATTCCATAAACGCCACTTGGCGTGACGGGGGTACTTTACTTTTTTTTACTTTTTTTTTAACTTTCGTTTAGAAAATTTGAAAAGGATGAAAGGGGAGAAAAAGGGGGGGGGGGGAGGGGGGGGGGCTATCTATCTATCTATCTATCTATCTATCTATCTATCTATCTATCTATCTATCTATCTATCTATCTATCTATCTATCTATCTATCTATCTATCTATCTATCTATCTATCTATCTATCTATCTATCTATCTATCTATCTATCTATCTATCTATCTATCTATCTATCTATCTATCTATCTATCTATCTATCTATCTATCTATCTATCTATCTATCTATCTATCTATCTATCTATCTATCTATCTATCTATCTAATCTATCTATCTATTGTCCTTTCGAGCCGAAGACGGCACATAGGGCAGGACCACAATCTCAAAAACAGAAACCTTGCGTGCCAAAATGGCACATATTGCAGAGATCACTGCTGTTTCCATAACAATACTTTTTACAATGACAGCTTGTCAAGCCATCGATCAACCTCCTTAGTCGCCTCTTACAACATGCCTGGAAGGTAACTGTGTCACTATTCTTTACCTCCCTCATAATGAGGCACCGGTAACACCCGGGCATGCTCTACTTGTAGCTAAAGACGACAATGCTGACATTTTATTTTATGCACGGCTATTTGTTTTCATCTCAAAGTGATAACAATTTTAGTTCTAATTTCGGAAATGCTAAATCATTTATGGATAAAGATGTTCTGAACATTGTACATTCCAAACCATAGAGGGTTCCAGCCTCTGCTGCTGTTATGTTTCTAGTGTTTCTAATATTCCGTAAATCCATATTTATTGTGGTCGGTCCTTGGGTCTGGTGTTCTTGCAACGTTTATTGAATGCTCGCTGTTTGGTGTTTTAGTCGTTCACGTGACCAAACCATTTTATCTGTTGTTTCTGTATATATTCTATGGCGGGGATTATTAACAGCTTCTTTCTCAGTTCTTCATTTCTGATCTATCTCTCAGGCTGTTTCGGGCTGTGCGTGTGTTATATTTGTATCCCTGTTGAAAGCCTACTGCGCCGAAACGTAGTTCTAGTTTGTGTTATCCACTTGTTATGTGAAGCTTTAACCATACTATTTTTTTTCTATTTTGTGTTTTTTTTCTTCTCCCAACAACTGAAAGACTTTCTCTTATTAATGTCTAGCGAACAAGATAAAGGAAGATCTACGACAAAGTTTAAAGACATCGCAGCTGCGAAAGAACAAAAAAAAAAAAAATTCCTGTGCAAAAAAATACGTAAATAAGAAAACAGCCCATCTCGTCTATCAAAGGAAATGACAGGCAATCGAAAACAAAAGCTGCAGTAATCATAAAATTTTTAGCTACAACAAAGCAACTCATATAAAGACGTTTTTACTGATATTTAATTTATCTACCCAGTGTTGTAGCTTAGCTTATCAGCGCCGAGGATAGAGGTAGCAACGTGGGTTGTCAGTGCTGATGGTGGAGGAAACAAAGTGGGTTATCAGCAGCGAGGGTGGAGGTAGCAATGTGGGTTGTCAGTGGCGAAGGTAGAAGGCAAGTATGTGGGTTGTCAGTGCCGAGGGTGGAGGCAACAAGGTGTGTTGTCAGTGGCGAAGGTAGAGGCAACAATGTGGGTTGTCAGTGCCGAGGGTAGAGGCAACAATGTGGATAGTCAGTGGGGAAGGTAGAAATAACAATGTGGGTTGTCAGTGGCGAAGGTAGAGGTAACAATGTGGGTTGTCAGTGGCGAAGGTAGAGGTAACAATGTGGGTTGTCAGTGGCGAAGGTAGAGGTAACAATGTGGGTTGTCAGTGGCGAAGGTAGAGGTAACAATGTGGGTTGTCAGTGGCGAAGGTAGAGGTAACAATGTGGGTTGTCAGTGGCGAAGGTAGAGGTAACAATGTGGATTGTCAGTGGCGAAGGTAGAGGTAACAATGTGGGTTGTCAGTGGCGAAGGTAGAGGTAACAATGTGGATTGTCAGTGGCGAAGGTAGTGGTAACAATGTGGATTGTCAGTGGCGAAGGTAGAGGTAACAATGTGGATTGTCAGTGGCGAAGGTAGAGGTAACAATGTGGATTGTCAGTGGCGAAGTTAGAGGTAACAATGTGGATTGTCAGTGGCGAAGGTAGAGGTAACAATGTGGGTTGTCAGTGGCGAAGGTAGAGGTAACAATGTGGGTTGTCAGTGGCGAAGGTAGAGGTAACAATGTGGATTGTCAGTGGCGAAGGTAGAGGTAACAATGTGGGTTGTCAGTGGCGAAGGTAGAGGTAACAATGTGGATTGTCAGTGGCGAAGGTAGAGGTAACAATGTGGATTGTCAGTGGCGAAGGTAGAGGTAACAATGTGGGTTGTCTGTGGCGAAGGTAGAGGTAACAATGTCGGTTGTCAGTGGCGAAGGTAGAGGCAACATTGTGGATTGTCAGTGGCGAAGGTAGAGGTAACAATGTGGGTTGTCAGTGGCGAAGGTAGAGGTAACAATGTGGGTTGTCAGTGGCGAAGGTAGAGGCAACATTGTGGATTGTCAGTGGCGAAGGTAGAGGTAACAATGTGGGTTGTCAGTGGCGAAGGTTGAGGCAACATTGTGGATTGTCAGTGGCGAAGGTAGAGGTAACAATGTGGGATTGTCAGTGGCGAATGTAGAGGTAAGAATGTGGATTGTCAGTGGCGAAGGTAGAGGTAACAATGTGGATTGTCAGTGGCGAAGGTAGAGGTAACAATGTGGATTGTCAGTGGCGAAGGTAGAGATAACAATGTGGGTTGTCAGTGGCGAAGGTAGAGGTAACAATGTGGATTGTCAGTGGCGAAGGTAGAGGTGACAATGTGGATTGTCAGTTGCGAAGGTAGAGGTAACAATGTGGGTTGACAGTGGCGAAAGTAGAGGCAACATTGTGGATTGTCAGTGGCGAAGGTAGAGGCAACATTGTGGGTTGTCAGTGGCGAATGTAGAGGTAACAATGTGGATTGTCAGTGGCGAAGGTAGAGGTAACAATGTGGATTGTCAGTGGCGAAGGTAGAGGTAACAATGTGGGTTGTCAGTGGCGAAGGTAGAGGCAACATTGTGGGTTGTCAGTGACGAAGGTAGAGTTAACAATGTGGATTGTCAGTGGCGAAGGTAGAGGTAACAATGTGGATTGTCAGTGGCGAAGGTAGATGTAACAATTTTGATTGTCAGTGGCGAAGGTAGAGGTAACAATGTGGATTGTCAGTGGCGAAGGTAGAGGTAACAATGTGGATTGTCAGTGGCGAAGGTAGAGGTAACAATGTGGATTGTCAGTGGCGATAGTAGAGGTAACAATGTGGATTGTCAGTGGCGAAGGTAGAGGTAACAATGTGGGTTGTCAGTGGCGAAGGTAGAGGTAGCAATGTGGATTGTCAGTGGCGAAGGTAGAGGTAACAATGTGGGTTGTCAGTGGCGAAGGTAGAGGCAACATTGTGGATTGTCAGTGGCGAAGGTAGAGGTAACAATGTGGGTTGTCAGTGGCGAAGGTAGAGGCAACATTGTGGATTGTCAGTGGCGAAGGTAGAGGTAACAATGTGGATTGTCAGTGGCGTAGGTAGAAGGCAAATATGTGGGTTGTCAGGGCCGAGGGTGGAGGCAACAACGTGTGTTGTCAGTAGCGAAGTTAGAAGGCAAGTATGTGGGTTGTCAGTGCCGAGGGGGAGGCAACAAAATGTGTTTTGTCAGAGCCGAGGGTAGAAGGCAAGTATGTGGGTTGTCAGTGCCGAAGGTGGAGGCAACAAGGTGTGTTATCAGTGGGGAAGGTAGAAGGCAAGTATGTGGGTTGTCAGTGCCGAGGGTAGGAGGCAACAAGGTGTGTTGTCAGTGCCGAGGGTTGGAGGCAACTAGGTGTGTTGTCAGTAGCGAAGGCAGAAGACAAGTATGTGGGTTGTCAGTGCCGAGGGTTGGAGGCAACAAGGTGTGTTGTCTGTGCCGAGGGTGGAGGCAACAATGTGGGTTGTCAGTGGCGAGGGTGGAGGCAACAAGGTGTGTTGCCAGTAGCGAAGGTAGAGTCAGCAATGTGGGTTGTCAGTGTCGATGGTAGAGGCAACAATGTGGGTTGTCAGTGTCGAGGGTTGAGGGAACAATGTAGACTGACAGTGCCGAAGGTAGAGGCAACAATGTAGGTTGACATTGCCGAAGGTAGAGGCAACAATGTAGGTTGGCATTGCCGAAGGTAGAGGCAACAATGTAGGTTCACATTGCCGAATGTAGAGGCAACAATGTAGGTTGACATTGCCGAAGGTAGAGGCAACAATGTGGGTTGACATTGCCGAAGGTAGATACAACAATGTGGGTTGACATTGCTGAAGGTAGAGGCAACAATGTAGGTTAACATTGCCGAAGGTAGAGGCAACAATGTAGGTTGACATTGCCGAAGGTGGAGGCAACAATGTAGTTTGACATTGCCGAAAGTAGAGGCAACAATGTAGGTTGTCAGTGCCGAAGATAGAGGCAACAATGTAGGTTCACATTGCCGAAGGTAAAGGCAACAATGTAGGTTGACATTGCCGAAGGTAGAGGCAACAATGTGGGTTGACAGTGCCGAAAGGTAGAGGCAACAATGTAGGTTGACAGTGCCGAAAGGTAGAGGCAACAATATAGGTTGACAGTGCCGAAGGTAGAGGCAACAATGTAGGTTGACATTGCCGAAGGTAGAGGCAACAATGTAGGTTGACATTGCCGAAGGTAGAGGCAAAAATGTAGGTTGACAGTGCCGAAGGTAGAGGCAACAATGTGGGTTGACATTGCCGAAGGTAGAGGCAACAATGTAGGTTGACAGTGCCGAAGGTAGAGGCAACAATGTAGGTTGACATTGCCGAAGGTAGAGGCAACAATGTAAGTTGACATTGCCGAAGGTAGAGGCAACAATGTAGGTTGACATTGCCGAAGGTAGAGGCAACAATGTAGGTTGACATTGCCGAAGGTAGAGGCAACAATGTAGGTTGACATTGCCGAAGGTAGAGGCAACAATGTAGGTTGACAGTGCCGAAGGTAGAGGCAACAATGTAGGTTGACATTGCCGAAGGTAGAGGCAACAATGTAGGTTGACAGTGCCGAAGGTAGAGGCAACAATGTAGGTTGACAGTACCGAAGGTAGAGGCAACAATGTAGGTTGACATTGCCGAAGGTAGAGGCAACAATGTAGGTTGACAGTGCCGAAGGTGGAGGCAACAATGTAGGTTGACAGTGCCGAAGGTAGAGGCAACAATGTAGGTTGACATTGCCGAAGGTAGAGGCAACAATGTAGGTTGACAGTGCCGAAGGTAGAGGCAACAATGTAGGTTGACAGTACCGAAGGTAGAGGCAACAATGTAGGTTGACATTGCCGAAGGTAGAGGCAACAATGTAGGTTGACAGTGCCGAAGGTAGAGGCAACAATGTTGGTTGACATTGCCGAAGGTAGAGGCAACAATGTAGGTTGATAGTGCCGAAGGTAGAGGCAACAATGTAGGTTGACAGTACCGAAGGTAGAGGCAACAATGTAGGTTGAAATTGCCGAAGGTAGAGGCAACAATGTAGGTTGACATTGCCGAAGGTAGAGGCAACAATGTAGGTTGACAGTGCCGAAGGTAGAGACAACAATGTAGGTTGACATTGCCGAAGGTAGAGGCAACAATGTAGGTTGTCAGTGCCGAAGGTAGAGGCAACAATGTGGGTTGACAGTGTCGAGGGTAGAGGCAACAATGTAGGTTGACATTGTCGAAGGTAGAGGCAACAATGTAGGTTGACAGTGCTGAAGGTAGAGGCAACAATGTAGGTTGACAGTGCCGAAGGTAGAGGCAACAATGTGGGTTGACAGTGCTGAAGGTAGAGGCAACAATGTGGGTTGACAGTGTCGAGGGTAGAGTCAACAACGTGGGTTGTCAGTGTCGAGGGTAGAGGCAACAACGTGGGCTGTCTAATCCGAGAAAGAATGTAAAAATGTAAGCGCCATATGCAAAACACATGTTGCGCCCCTAATCTGCCACTTTTTGTATTTACTATTGGTGCCCTATTTTTTCAAAATGTTTATGCCCCTAACCTGCCACATTTACTTTTGCTGCCCTCTTTTTCAAAATGGTGTACGCCCATACGGGTAACCCAGGGCAGCGGCTCCCTCTTCACCACACTGACCATTTTGTTTTCCATTTAAACGAAACGTCCTTCCGAATATTTTCCTCCATTTGAACAATTTCCCCCATGTCTACACTACCAAAAATGCACCTCTGCTTTGAGCTACTATTCTGCAGTTTCCTAAATTATATAATTGTTTATGTTATTGTTTATATTATTGTTATGGAAGGCCCCGGTATCACTGCAAACGAATTAAAATCCATAATTGCTCAACCGCCCGTGCCAGTGGAATCATCCGAATTACTAACTCATCTTCCAAACAAAGAAAAGTAGCTGTAGACCCCATCGTAGCAGTCTCAGCACACACCAAAAGACATAAGACGAAATCGCACAGAAAGTGAACACAGCCAACTGTTCCTTGTCATATGATATCATCGTAAACAATCGGAATATCGAAACACGATCAAAACGGATGAAACACACAGCTCTCGGTGTGCACAGAGCACTTAACTCAGTAGCTCCTGCAACAAGCCGGACTATTGTTTATGTATCTAAAAATAGGCATAAGTCTTTTATATAGGTAAGTACCATACCTAAAGTTTCTTGCATCCGATTCCTAAAGGGTTGTCGGATGTTCCAAATCTTGAAATTTTCAAATACCAGATATATGGTCGAATAATCGAAAAATGGGGTTCGGGGGAAAAGGGGGGGGGCGGGTGGGGGGGGGGAAGGATGACACTTCGATACCCAAATTTATTCAGAAGATACAAATTAAATTTACATTTTGTAAATGAGATTCGTAATTTATTTTATCAGCACAATTTGACCAAAACAAAAAGCACTTTTCAAAAAAAAAAAAAAAGCTCAAATATAGCGTGAGAAACGCTTCGAGATTGAGACACCAAATATCAACTGGATAACGTGTGTGCAAGTGAGACGCTGCGGAGAGTTGAGTAGAACTAAAAATGCTGAGTAGTATGCTGGATAGCGCTGTGTTGTTCAGTTGGTAGAAATCGTGAGTTGTATGCATGAAGCAACGTTTACATACGTCGACATGATTTTCTAGAAACCTCAAGAACTATCGAGAATTGTTGAGAGAACACAGCACGGCAGTCTGATTACTAGGAAGTCCTGGAAGATTCCGCGGGATGGCAGGGACTTACAACAGTGTGGGACCCAGGACAACCAGATCCGGTACCACCGAAATGGCAACAATATCCGTTGATTGTGTTTTTGATAGTCAACGCTTCTTTCAGACGTCAGTTGAGTGAAAACTCAACTTCCCAGCTGTAACAGAATTTATGGCTGGAATTCAAATGCTTCGAGTGACGAAAAAAGCACGAAGATTCGAGTTTTTGAAACTCGAAATTTCTTCACGATTCGAGAAGTCGAATGTCCAATCACACTCACACACACGCATCGCACATGCACACACACACACACACAGAGAGAGAGAGAGAGAGAGAGAGAGAGAGAGAGAGAGAGACTAGTACATTATGCCGTAGCCACTTTTTGATCTACCGACCAAATATATATTTGTTCCGTTTTAAATTTGGTTAAATACATGCACGCATTGCTTTACTCTACTTTTTAAAAAAAGAGATGATAATTAAAGTCATTTATATGAAGGAAAATGCAAAATATGTAGCTACGATCAACTATCTTCATCTTCATTCCAACATTGTGCTACGAGTGCCAGTCTTGGACCTTAGACACAGGAACAATAAGCACATAAAATATCACTACCAAGATGAAATGTGTCAGACGCAAGACAAGAAACAGTCTGTGAAATAAGATCAGAAATGACGAACTGAGAAAAAAACTAGAAATAATTCCCGCAATAGAATACATATACAAACAAAAGATAAAATTGTTCGGCCAAGTATTAAGACAGAAAGACCAAAATCCAACATAACGAGAGCCATTCCAAAGACATTACGAGAACACTAGACTTATAAGGGTCGACCACGAACAAGATTGATTGAAGGATTGTTAGTAACAATAGGAAACAACAGCAGTAGGCGCAAAAGAAGAGTAAAGGACTGCTGATTATATCCCCTCGATATATGTATATATATATATATATATATATATATATATATATATATATATATATATATATATATCAGTAGCGTATACTCTATGATACCGCAGCTACCGCCGGTAGCCTGAACATATAAATGAAATACAGAAGGAAATGATAATTTATTATATTTTAAAAAATAATTATATTGCAAATTTTCGAATATTCTATTACACATTTCGTAGGCCAATATGATTTATTTGCTTTGATTTGCATTTATTAAAGCAAGGTTTTCCTCTGGCCACTATAACGTTTGTGAATGAAACCAAAACTACTATACATTGAAACCTCTAGAAGCCAGCGATACATTGTTACTCTATCCGGACCTTGTTTTAACGACCTTGACATTTAAAAATCTGAGTCAAAATATATAGCGGGTGTTGCCGCAAGAGCAATGCGGTTTCATTGGTTATTTTTTAGCTCTAGCCAATCAGAATCATCAGAAAGTGAAAGTGACACCATGTCTGATTAACGGAACTTCCTTAGCTATTTATAACTAGGTTGTGCGCATAGGCATCTGTAGAAAGAACTTTTTCTGCTTTCAAGAGAATCAAATCTTATTGTCGTTCAACTCAGACACAAGAACGCTTGTCTGGTTTGGCATTAATGTCCATTAGAAATCATTCCCTCAGAAACATAGAAACCAGCCCAACAGTACTCTCAATGACAAAGTCATCAAGACATTTTCGTCCCAAACAAGACGGATATAATTTACATAAATAAGTAAGTAATTTAAAATGCAGTGATATCATTAGAAAATATTACTTTATGTTAGCCTACTGAATATAATGTATGTTTTTATTTATTATGTCAGCGGTAGCCCAGACCCCAAAACCAGGATACGCCACTGATATATATATATATATATATATATATATATATATATATATATATATATATATATATATGTAGCGTAGGTTGTAAGCGAACGAGACAAGCAAGTATAGCTTCCTAAACCCGCCATTTATTTATTATTACCACATAAACACAATTCTTCTGAAATATGCGCCCCTAAGAAGTTTGCGCCTGATGCAACTATTCTTCAAGCCCTCCTTATGCTACGCCAATGACATCAAGAACATTAAAAATATTAAATTTATCTGGTGGGGGAAAAACAACTCATACTATATTGACTTCTATATGGACGGATATTTACATGGAACGTTATGTTTTTATATTGGTCGGTATTGTAATAAAAGTACGCGAACTAAAGTCAACATAAAATAAAAACAAAACATAAAAACAAGAACCGCCGTGCCATTGACAGTACCAATATAGAATAAGATAACACAGAACTGTGACCCAGATAAACTTTAGTATTGACAGAATTGCTTATACTTGATACTGTTGTTGTTGTGTTTTGTTTAATCGTGTCACGTTTCAGAATATCACCTGTTGATATCATTATTTTGTATGGTTGGTCGAAATGTAATAGAAGATGAACCCACTGCTTTAATCTGTTTACAGTCAGAGGTTAAACCCACGATGGACAAACTCCCTTAACTTAACCCATCATCATCAGGTTGCGTATCCTTCCCAGAACGTGCATTCACCACAGCCTGTCTGAAAGAATCTCTCTCTAGCCAGATTTCCCACAGAGTGTTGCATTCACCACAGCCCGTCTGAAAGTATCTCTCTCTAGCCAGATCTCCCACAGAATGTTGCATTCACCACAGCCTGTCTGAAAGTATCTCTCTCTAGCCAGATCTCCCACAGAATGTTGCATTCACCACAGTCCGTCTGAACTGAAAGAATATCTGTCTCTAGCCAGATCTCCCACAGAATGTTGCATTCACCACAGTCCGTCTGAACTGAAAGAATATCTGTCTCTAGCCAGATCTCCCACAGAATGTTGCATTCACCACAGTCCGTCTGAACTGAAAGAATATCTGTCTCTAGCCAGATCTCCCACAGAATGTTGCATTCACCACAGTCCGTCTGAACTGAAAGAATATCTGTCTCTAGCCAGATCTCCCACAGAACGTTGCACCCACCACTGCCCATCTGAAAGAATATCTTGTTTCTAGCCAATCTCCCACTTCTTCTATTGTCGTTTTCAAGTTCTCCTTTATCTCTTGAAACCACTTTCTTCTTGGTCTGTCCCTGATGCGTCGCCCAGGAACCATGCTTTCCATAATTGTTCTTTCCAGCCCGCTCGTCTTTTGACGTGGCCACAGTATTTTAATTTCCATTGAAGAATGGTGTTTATAAGCCAGTTCCTTTAATGATACAAATTTATTGATATGTCTTCAATGCTCTTTTCATTATCCAATGTGCCTTACGGATTTTTCTGTAGTATTTTGTTTCGAATGAATCGGTTTTTTTTCCTTGCCTGTTTGCGAGATTGTCCATGATTCGCAACCATATGTTGCAGTCGGGAAGATACATGTCCTCAGTGAATTTTAATGTTATTGCCTTTGTTGGTATTATGCCATATGTTCTTCATGACATTTAATTTGTGTGTTGTTACTGCTAATCTGCCAAGAAAATTTAGAACAACAGCTTAAATGATTTGGCCACCTGGTCAGAATGAATCCACACCAATCACCATCAAGGGCGTTCTTCTCAAGAATGCATGGGGAAAGACCAAGAGGAATATCCAGAAGAAGATGGATAGATGCAGTGATAGAGACATGTAACAACAAAGGAAAATCGCTAATTCAGACAGTTCGAGCAGCTCAAGAGACAAATCTGCGGCTGACGAAGTAGTTTACATTAATGTGTAACATGGAAATAACTTGCGTCAAAGAATTTCAACAACGGCCATGAACAGCACCAATGTGACGTAAAGCGCAGATCAAGTCTAGACGGTGGAAGGTCTCACTCAAAACACTTGATTCGTCAAAAATCGGCCTACACACAGTGCAACGTTTTAACAGGTATTCAATCGGAGTGGATCTAACACGCTTAAACAGACAGCTGTCTTCGTGCGAGAGTCTGGAGTCCTACTCTGATTGAGTCCTGATCGCAGAGAGAGAGAGAGAGAGAGAGAGAGAGAGAGAGAGAGAGAGAGAGAGAGACCTTTTCGGTACCAGTGAGAAAGAATAAAGAAGAAGAAGATTGCTAATCTTCTTTTGATCTCTTTCTGACACTCTCTTTTGTTAGTTACTACAGATTCTAGATATTCATAGTTTGTTACAATTTCAAGTCTTCGCTGTTGCTGATGATTTTGGGTTGACTTTTTGTTTTGTCAATGGACATTATCTTAGTTTTAAGTAAGTTTAGACAGAGGTTTTGATATTCACTGTATTTTTTTAACACACACAATTGTCTCTTTTAATCCTTCTGCACTGTTTGAGGGGTGGACTGTGTCATCAGCGTATCTGAGTTCTGGAATTATGTTGCCATTTATTCTGAAAGAGTCGAACTTCACAAATCTGTCATCGTTCTGACATTTCTCATAATGTTCTCAGCATGATGTTGAACAGATATGGAGAGATGATTTATCCCTGTCATATCCCTTTTTTAACTTCA